>JAFJHL010000646.1:15000-23341 GCA_019425775.1 Rafetus swinhoei
AATTTAATTTTAATTTTAATTTTAATTTTAATTTTAATTTTAATTTTAATTTTAATTTAATTTTTAATTTAATTTTAATTTTAATTTTAATTTTAATTTTAATTTTAATTTTAATTTTAATTTTAATTTAATTTTAATTTTAATTTTAATTTTATTAATTTTTTAAATTTAATTTTAATTTTAATTTTAATTTTAATTTAATTTAAATTTAATTTTAATTTTTTTTTAATTTTTTTTTTTTTAATTTTTAATTTTAATTTTAATTTTAATTTTAATTTTAATTTTAATTTTAATTTTAATTTTAATTTTAATTTTAATTTTAATTTTAATTTTAATTTTAATTTTAATTTTAATTTTAATTTTAATTTTAATTTTAATTTTAATTTTAATTTTTAATTTTAATTTAATTTTAATTTTAATTTTAATTTAATTTTAATTTTAATTTTAATTTTAATTTTAATTTTAATTTAATTTTAATTTTAATTTTAATTTTAATTTTAATTTTAATTTTAATTTTAATTTTAATTTTAATTTTAATTTTAATTTAATTTTAATTTTAATTTTAATTTTAATTTTAATTTTAATTTTAATTTTAATTTTAATTTTAATTTTAATTTTAATTTTAATTTTAATTTTAATTTTAATTTTAATTTAATTTTAATTTAATTTTAATTTTAATTTAATTTAATTTTAATTTTAATTTTAATTTTAATTTTAATTTTAATTTTAATTTTAATTTTAATTTTAATTTAATTTTAATTTTAATTTTAATTTTAATTTTAATTTAATTTTAATTAATTTAATTTTAATTTTAATTTAATTTTAATTTTAATTTTAATTTTAATTTTAATTTTAATTTTAATTTTTAATTTTAATTTAATTTTAATTTTAATTTTAATTTTAATTTTAATTTTAATTTTAATTTTAATTTTAATTTTAATTTTAATTTTAATTTTAATTTTAATTTTAATTTTAATTTTAATTTTAATTTATTTCCGCTGCATCGCTGCTTTTCCAAATTAGATATCTTCTGATGCAGAACTCAATGACAGATGAAACTTAACGTGACAAATGGCCTATGCGCTAAACACTATTGTAAGCCAGTTACATTTATGGAAATGGCATCTATTTCGACATGACTCTGTCCCATTCCCACAAACCCAGAATCGTGACACGAGATCCTCGCCACGCACGCTCACAGCCTCCTCTCGCCATTCCCATGCGACGATTCTCACGCCTACATCGCACGCCTGTGATCCGCTCAAGAAATGACGACCCACGACGGCAACCGTCTTCTAGATAACGGCACGCCGCCTTTAGAGGCGACGCAGGCGTGGAAAAACAGCATCCGAAAGCACCAACGGCCGAGGACCCTTCGCACTAGCCCGCCTTACCTAACGCGCAAAGGCCACGTTCCCATCACGAGGTTGCACTCAAAGCTCTAACTTAACACTCACCTCACGGACGCCACCGTTATGTCGCTCTGCCATGCTCCGCTGCAAACCGCGCGGACTTGAACGGATGGACTTGCCGGCCTCGCTCTCGCTCTGTACTCAATCCTCCCGCACGCCAACAACAATGCCACGCACGCCGCGACGGCTGCTACGCTATCGCTTCCATTTGCTAAAATAACCGATCCGACGCCCGAAAGACCCCCGACTGCTCATATCTATATGACAAAGATGCAACTCACTTCCTGTACTTAGTTCTCCACATTTCACCCCAATGGGGCCTCTTCCGAACTAGGATGCTTCACATCTGCCTCTAGAAAACCACAACTGCGTATAGAACCAAAGACAGAGATAGTGGTGACCGCCATGAAACCCAGTGCATCTCTAGTGACATGCGCACGCCTTCTCGGGAGAAATACGCACATCCTCCAGATAACGACTCCTCTGCCCCGCCTCCCTCTTGGACAATAGGCACGTGTGACAGGACTTCCGCTCCTAAAACAATGAACCTCAGCCTCACAAATCCTTCTGACCGTCCACTTTGGAAAGACACTTAACTTTGACATCCTCATGCTCTCGAGGTCTTCTTTCCTTTTGTCTACAGGCCATCGCTCCCGTGACGTGCCAGCCTCGGTCGGTGACGCCCCCGGATGAATGAAGAAATGGTCACGATCCTCCGGAATGTGACGACTGCATCCGCTGCCGTACCGCTTCTGTACACGAGCAAACTCGACTGCAAATGGTTCCGAATTTATCCGTAAGCTTCTGATGCAAGAGACGCCAAAGATGACCGCATCTACCACTGGCTTAGTTAACAAAAGAAATTTCTCCTACAAAGTAGACTCCTGCTGCCCCGCTGCCGCACTCCTTCCTCGACCGCTTTTGTCTGACACAGAAAATGGCTACGCTTCTACATACTCCTGCTTGTCCTCCTCTCTCGCTGCCACAGTAGCCCATCGTTAACTAAGATGCTCTGTGCTCTGCAGAAAACCGACACCCGGAAGAGGATGAAAGAAGAAAGTAGCGGTGACCGATTATGCAAGCCTAGTGCAGTGTAAATATAGGAAAACTGAGAGGAGATCTTCTAGCTACAGATGGGTCACTGGCCTACAAAATGCTCTTTCCTCCAGAGGAAATGCACGGTCCTTCGCATAAATGACCTTCCACCGCATGCCTGTCTCTACTCCTGCTAGCGATGGTCACTGTTTAGAGAGCTTCGTACAAAAACGAGAAGACGCGACTCAGGAACGCTTCTCACAAACTCCTTCGGGCAGATACTTAACTATGACGATTTGACGGGTTTCTCTCGATGTCTCTGCTCGCCTCTAGTCGAGGACGCAGACTACGGCGCCAGAGAAAACACCCTGATTCATGCCTCTTGAAAATGACGACACCGATCCGCATACAAATTGGACGACATTTGCAAATGCAAAGAAAACCTGACTGCAAACCTGATTGATTCATTCTACCACGGGCTTTAGATGACTGAACGTGAAAGAAAAGGAAAAATATAGCTGAAGTTAGCAGAGAGAACTGCATTACACATTACAGTAGTCTCAGAGCAGCCCTGCCTAACTCCAGCCAGAAAACTGCATGCTTCTACAGCAGACACTGTAGAAATCTTATCATGCTAATGATGTGTGTTTTGCAGAATGGCGACTGGAAACAACTCCTGGATCATCCTCCCTGGTGAAAACACATGCATTAAATACACAAATAACATAAAATGCAATTAAATCTACATTACAAAAATGAGAACAGAAGAATAGTACTTTAACCAAAATACAGCCCGCCGTTACCCTGATATCAATACTCACTCATGATCGCAGGGAATGCCTATCTGCACCTCCTCGGAGCAACCCAAAGCTGAATGACTTCTGGCCTAGATGCCCAGCTTAAATGCTACCATAAGCTCCGCCCCTCAATATCCCAGCATGCCTCTGCAGGCCAAAGGCAGGTATAAATGCAGACTCATAGGCCTCAGACTCCTTTACTTCATTTCTACATTAGCAGCGGCAAGAGCTGCTCAGGCTGAAGCATTTATCATCTGTTCTCCTAACAAATACTAATCTCCACAGACTCACAAACTCCAGGACTAGGTGAGGCTACAGTCACCCATGTTTCAGGTTCCTAAAAGGAAAACCTTGCCCACAGAAAGGGTTCTCAGGTACGCACATGGGGTGCTGAAATAGCTAGTTTAGAAGTAGTGAAGGGGTGTTTGAACTGGAGTATATGCAGAATGTAGGAAACATTACTTTGGCTGGTGCCAGAGAGGATACACACTGCCTCATTCTCAAGATGAAGGGGGAGCGTGCTCTGTTGTAGTGCCAGGCCACCTGATACAAAACAAGAAACCTGCCACGCCCCAGAGCCAACATGATGGGCAAATGGCAACCTGTGAGAACTTGTACTCTGATGATGTGAGGTGGGCCACTGGCCACCGCTCTACAGGCTCGCCTCCCATCGCTCTAGACCCCACTGCCTCCCAATACTTAATTTTCATACACAAAGGTCTCAGAGCTCAATCCTGACACAAATTAGACAGTGGGTGGCTGGCATGACGGCAGCTGCCAGGAGAGCACTGGTTCTAAAGGCAACCCCACACACACACAGCAGCACCACTGGTAAAGGACAAAGGTAGTAATTACCACTAGGAGCCATTCCATTTCAAATGTCCCATGGGCTCTAGACACTGCCACTGTTACCAGAAGCGCAGTAGACTAACGCAGGCTTCCTGCCATCACTATGCACAGCTCACAGAGCGACTGGCACGGTCCGTATGGCCCTCTGGCGCGGTCTCGCCACACGCCCACACCCTCGGTGCCGACTCCACCTCTCCTGCTAGTCATGAACTGCAACTGTGCGTAAACTGCACGAACGGTGCATGCAAGCACCAGTTCGTGGAAGCTCCCAGCCTCCACCTACAAGCCACTGCCAGAAGGGCATGAATCCCTTTCATGACTCCAGTGGAGGTAAACACAAAACCCTCACCCTTCCCACACTGCAAAACCCTGCCCCAACCCACACACCTCAAAAATCTCTCCCCAGAGCCAGACCCTTACTCTTGCCCAAACCTGAGGCCCAGTCTGAGGAAACTGAGTGTACGTGGAGGAGAACTAGCAACAGACACAGAGAAATTGAGTGAGCGTGAATTGGCCTGTTATTTTGAAATAACTATTCTCAGAGGTATTCAAAGTATTACTCCTCAGTGTTTCCTGGGGCTCTAAATCAAGGTAGTGAAGTCTGCTCAGAGTAATTTCCAGGCTTCTGTACTGGTGAAAGATGCTATTTCAAAATCGTATATTTTAGCAGGCATTATTCCAAAATAGCTTATTCTAAAACAAGTGCAGTGTAAACGCACTCTTGACTCCATGTAGCATGTCCTCACTAAGGGAGCCTGCCTCAGATGATTTTTGAGGCTTCCTGTAGTGGGACTTCCTAGTTTGAAAGAATCACCCCAAAGTAACTATGTCAAAATCATTTCAGTGCTGACATAGGCTTAGAGAATTGTGCTCATTACTGCCACTGCCACCAGTGTAATTGTTGCTGCATTGCAGAATTGTGCCTGCAATACTGCAAATGGCCACTGAGTGTCAGAGTTGCTCCATTATAGAATTGTGAATGCTATCCGTGGTGGCCACCGAGTGTCGCTGTTTTTCCATTACAGCAGGTTTCTCAAACTGAGAGTCTCACTTCTGGGGTCATGAGCAACTTAGAGGGGATTGTGGTCACATGTTTGAGAACCCCTGCATTACAGAATTGTGCATGCATTACTCCAATGGCCACTGAGTGCCACTGGTGCTCAGTTAAGGGAGGAATTATTTCAAATAACAAGCTTCCTAATTTCTGAAATAATATTTCCTGTTTATGATAAGGCACAGCCCTTATTTCTGAAATTCTATACTTTCAAATGGTTTTAGTGTATATGCTCAGATGTTCTTATTTGAAAGTAACTACTCTCACAGCCATTCAAAGTAATTACTCCCAGTGCTTCCAGGGGCTCTAACGGCGTGTCTATACTACAGCAGTTTTATCTCAGGGCAAAGTGAGCATCTACATGGCATGTCCTCATTTTGATATAATTACAAAATAACAGGCTTCCCATTTGTCGTGAAGTGAGAACTGATTAAAAATGGCATTCTTCCCAGAATAAATTGGTATTTTGAAATAGTAGTTCATCCCTTTGCTAAAAAGGCTCTGGAGCAAACCAAAGTGAGAGTCCATATGGCAAGTGCTTGTTATTTTGAAATTATTTTGAAATAAGACTTTTATTGTTTGCAAAATCGGAGTTGATTATTCCAGAATAACACCAACTGGAGCATTTCTATTGCAAAATATCAGTACTGTGGCCACTGTACTGCCCGTATTTTTAAATCGCGCCTTCCTGGGGCCTTTCAAAGTAATTACTACTCCATTGTTTCTGGCTATAGCACAGGTAAGATCACAGGGCCGGCCTGAGCCCTTTTGGCGCCTGGCCCGGAGTACACAGCTCTGGCACACGGATGCGCAAGCTGCACGCTGGCCACTGGCGATGGGCCTGTCTCGGGCGCACGGCGCATGCGCTGCACTGGCTAGCCTGCAGTGCTGGCGCGCGTAGCCTCGCGCGCGGGGGAAGAGCGCTGGCTGGCGCAAGCGCCAGCGCTGGGCGTGAGCCGGGTGTGCAGACTGATGGCAGCTGGCGTGCCACGCGCTTACAGCTGCCATTGTGCGCCTCATCGTTGGCGCCCAGGCAGCTGCCTGGCTCGCCATGCCTCAGTCCGGCCCTGCACATGCACTAGGGAAGCCTGCCTCTGAGTAATTTCCAGGCTTCCTGTAGGGGATGAGATTTGCTATTTTGGCAGGTATTATTCCAAAATGTTTTAGAATTAGCTGCCAAAATAGCTAAGTGGGAGTGTAAACATGTACCTGACTTCATGTAGCATGGCCTCTCACCAAAGGAGCCTGCCTCAGATGATTTTTGAGGCTCCCTGTAGAGGGGACCTGCAATTTGAAATAATCACCCTAAAGTAACTATGTCAAAATCAGGTATTTCAAACCATTTCCTGTGTTGACATAGGCTTAGCCTTAGAGAATTGTGCCTGCAATACCGCAAATGGCCAACTGAGTGTCAGCGTTGCTCCATTATAGACTTGCATATCCGTGGGTGGCCACCGCGTTGTGCATGCATTACTCCAATGACCACCGAGTGTCACTGTTGATGCGCTGCAGAATTCATACGTGCATAACTACCGCTGATGAGTGTCACTGTTGATGCGCTGCAGAATTATACGTGCATTACGCCGATGACCACCGAGTGGCACTGTTGATGCGCTACAGAATGATACGTGCATTACCGCCGATGACCACCGAGTGTCACTGTTGATGCGCCACAGAATTATACGTGCATTACCGCCGATGACCACCGAGTGTCACTGTTGCCTGCCTAAGGGCAGTTATTTCGGAATGGGGCATTTCTAATAACAATTTGGAACAAATAATTATTTCTGTTATAACACACCTGTTTGAAATGGATTCAGTGTATATGCTACCAGATGTTCTTATTTTCCAATTAAAATAATTACTCCCCAGTGCTTCCTGCTTACTCCCACAGCACGTCTGTACGACATCATTTTAGGAAAAGTGGTAACGTGAGCGTCCAAGGCAAGCCCAAGTTATTTTGAAATTATTTCAGAATAACAGGCTTCTTATTCTTTGTGAAATGAGAGTTTATTGTTCCAGAATAATGCCATTGTTGAAATTGCTATTTCTAAATAGCAATATTGTGTATGCTCCACTGTCACTATTTACAAATAGCTCCTTCCTAGGGCCATTAAAAGTAATTACTCCGTAGTCTTTCCTGGGGCTCCAAATCAAGGTAGCACATCCACTTTAGGGAAGCCTGCCTCAGAGTAATTTCAAGGATTTTCTGAAATGGGGACGTGCTATTTCAAAATAGCTTATTCTAAAACATCTATTTCAGAATAAAACTTGCCAAAATAAGTGTGTAGTGTAGAATACTTTGAGTCAAAGTAGCATGTCCTTACTAAGGGAGCCTGCCTCACACAAATTTTGATGCTTCCCTGTTGTAGGAACACGCTATTTTGAAAGATTAACCCCCAAAATAACTTATTTTGAAATAAGTATTTGAAAATAATTACCCAATGTGAACGTAGCCAAACGTTACATCAACGCTGCAATGCTATTTCTGGATACCCGAGAATCCCAAAATATCTATCCCTCGTCTTCACAGCAAACTTGTTTTTTTTAGATTCGTTATTCCAAAGTCCCTGTAAACATCATTCTACGAGGAGAAAAGGACGTTTCATTATAGCACTTTATTTTGAAATTTGGCATCATGTAGACAGCGCCAAATGATGAAATAAGCTATTTTGAAATAGCATTGAGATAAGATACGCAATTTGAGCTATACAAATTGCATATCTTATTTTGAGTTAACTGTACCATGTAGAGCCCTGAGACTCTCCTTACCCCTCCTCCACCCTCGAAGGTTCTCATCCTCCTGCTCTCCCTCCACCCGCTTTCCTCTCCCAGGTTCTTTCCCCAGTCCCTCCCCAGTTACTTTGACCCCAAATAAAAAACACACCCAGTTTATTGTTTCCAAAAAACAATGTCAGTTTTATTGTCTCTGCAGGGGAGGGGGAAAGGGAGGATTAAGGGAGGAAAGGCAAAGAGGGGCAAGGCACAGCCCCCTAGTGGGGAGGCACTGGGGAGAGTGTCACTGGGGTCCTTGTGAGAAACTGTCCCTCAGGGCCACCCCAACATGATGGCCCTGCTGGATGGCAGCTGTGCACAGCTGATCAAAGGCCCTGCTGACCTGGCCTGCGTTTGCACCCACCCCCCTTCGGCTCACAAATATTGTGGAGCACACAACACTGGCCATCACTCAGGGG
>JAFJHL010000156.1:0-12896 GCA_019425775.1 Rafetus swinhoei
AAAAATAATCCCAATTATATGTATAAAATGATGGGGGTCTAATTTAGCTACACCTACTCAAGCGAAAGATCTTGGAGTAATTGTGGATAGTTCTCTGAAAACATCCACTCAGTGTGCAGTAGCAGTCCAAAAAGCAAATAGAATGTTAGGAATCGTTATAAAAGGGATACAGAATAAGACAGAAAATATCCTATTACCTCTTTATAAAACCATGGTATGTCCACATCTTGAATATTGCGTACAGATGTGGTTGCCTCATCTCAAAAAAGATATATTGGCATTGGAAAAGGTTCAGAAAAGGGCAACAAAAATATTAGGGGTTTGGAATGGGTCCCATATGAAGAAATATTAAAAAGACTTGGACTTTTCATAGTAGAAAAGAGGAGAGTAAAGGGGGATATGATAGAGGTCTATAAAATCATGCCTGGTGTGGAAAAAGTGAATAAGGAAAAGTTATTTACTTATTCCCACAATAAGAACAAGGGGTCACCAAATGAAATTCATAGGCAGCAGGGTTAAAACAAATAAAAGGAAGTTTTTCTTCACTCAGCATGGTCAACCTCTGGAACACCTTGCCAGAGGATGTGGTGAAGACTAGGACTTTAACAGGGTTCAAAAAAGAGCTAGATAGATTCATGGAGGTTAGGTCCATCAATGGCTATTAGCCAAGATTGGTAGGAATGGTGTCCCTAGTCTGTGTTTCTTTGGAGGTGGGTGACAGGGGATGGCTCACAAGAGGATTATCTGTTGTGTTCCCTCCCTCTGGGTCAGTGCTTTTCTTGTGATGGTAAGCCCCGGGACGGCGTACCAGCACCTATTTTCTCAGCATACCGGAAATTAACAGCATTCCCCTCGGCCATACTGGCACCTATTGTCAGAGAAGACGTCACAGGCATTGTCCTGGGGCTGCTTGGCTCCCGACAGAAGCCTGCTCAGGACATGTGATTCTTAAAGGGGTCGCGACTACATTTTGTCCCCTGGCACACTTTTTTTGCTCAACAACTTTCCCCCTGGAGTACCAACCCTTTTTTTTTCTTTTCTTTTTTTTTTTAACAAAAAAAGCACTGCTCTGGGTTATCTGGTACTGGCCACTGCCTAAGCTTAGTGGGTAGTTGAGTGGAGTACTTGACTACCTATTTTCTTTCCTTCCCCTTGCTGCCTGTATGTGAGACGCCATACAGGGTGGGAGTGGGGGCAGGGCCGGCTTTAAGCCGATTCAGCCAATTCGGCCGAATTGGGCCTCACGCCTAAGGGCGGTGAACCCAGAAGTGTTGGCAAAGTTACAGAGCCTGCTCCAATAGGTGGAGCTGGGTCTCTCCCGGCCCGCGTGAGCGGCCTGGCCCCGCTGGTTGGCGCATCATCCCTAGAGGGGGACCGGCTGCGGCGCGGCTCAGTTACGCCTGCTGCCGCTGCTGCCATGCACATTGCAGGTGGCCAGGGAGGATGCCCGGGGGTGACGCGATGTAATGGCCCGGGATTTTAAACTTCGAGGCACGTATGGGCGTGGCTGGCTAGGTTGGCCCGGGCCTGAGGCAGACTCCAGCCCAGCAATGTGGAAGGCAGAAGGTAGGAAAGGCAAGGAAGGGGCGGTGAGGCAAGCGGAGGCAGAGGAAGGGAAGGCTGAGGGGAGGGGGGAGGGGAAGGGAAGGGCTTGGGGAAGGTGCTTGAGGCGAAGAAAGACGTGCCAAGAGACAGGCTAAGAGAGACAAATGGAAGGGGCTGTCAAGAGGGAAAGGGCAGAGGAGGTCTCAGGAGGGAGGACAGGTGATGCTGTGTGGTAGCGCAGCTTCGCACCCAATGCTGCTGCTGCTGCGACAGATGAATTAGTTAGGTTAGGAAGGGTGAGGTGAGGGTTAGTGAGGCAGGTTAGGTTAGGTTAGCAGGGTCAGGTCAGCTTGGCCAGGTTAGGTTAGTTAGGTTAGGTCAGGTCAGGCCAGGTCAGGTTAGTCAGGCCAGGCCAGTTGTGGGAAGGGTTAGGTTAGGTTAGGTTAAAGAAGGTTAGGTTAGGGGTTAGTGGTTAGGTCAGGCTTAGGCTGTGGGTCAGGTTAGGTTAAAGAAGAAGAGGTTGTGAGGTAGGTGAGGTAGGTTTAGGTTAAGAAGAGGTTAGGTTAGGTTAGGTAGTTAGGAGGTTAGAAGAGGAGGCTGTGGTTGTAGTTGGCCAGGCCAGAGGAGGAGGAAGAGAGGAGGCCAGGCCAGGCCAGGTTAGGTAGGAGGAGGAGGCCAGGCTAGGGGCCAGGAGGTTGTGCTAGGTTAGGCCAGGTTGGGTTGGCGGTTAGGTTGAAGAAGAAGAAGAAGAGGTTAAAGAAGAAGTTAGGTTAAGAAGAAGAAGAAGAAGAAAGAAGAGAGGCTAGGTTAAGAAGAAGAAGGTTGTGCTAGGTTGTGGGTTAAGAAGAAGAGTTAGGCTAGGTTAGTTGAAGTTAGGTTAGGTTAGGCTAGGTTAGGTTAGGTTAGGTTAGGTTAGGTTAGGTTAGGTTAGGTTAGGTTAGGTTAGGTTAGGCTAGGCTAGGTTAGGTTAGGTTAGGTTAGGTTAGGGGTTAGGTTAGGTTAGGTTAGGTTAGGTTAGTTAGGTTAGTTAGTTAGGTTAGAAGAAGAATAGGTTAGGTTAGGGTTAGTTGGTGTAGGCTGGGTAGGCTAGGCTAGGTTGTGCCAGGTTGTGTTGAAGAAGAAGTTAGGTTAAAGAAGAAGAAGAAGTGCAGGTTGTGCTAGGAAAGAGGAAAGAAGTTAGGCTAGGTTGAAGAGAAGAAGTTGTGCTAGGAAGAAGAAGAAGAAGAAGAAGTTAAAGAAGAAGAAGAAGGTTAAAGAAGAAGAGGAGAGTTAGAAGAAGTTAGGTTAAGTAGGTTAAGAAGAAGAAGAAGAAGAAGAAGAAGAAGAAGAAGAAGAAGAAGAAGAGGAGGTTAGGCTAAGAAGAAGGTTAGGAAGCAGGTTGTGTAGTTGAAGAAGAAGAGAAGAAGAAAGAAGAAGAGTTAGAAGAAGAAGAAGTTGTGCTAGGCTAGGCAAAGAAGAAGAAGAAGAAGAGTTGGGTTGTGCTAGGAAGAGGGAAGAAGAAGTAGGTTAGGCTGAAGAAGTTAGCTAGAAGAAGAAGAAGAAAGAAGTAGGTTAGGAGAAGGCTAGGTTGTAGGTTAGGTTAGGAGGAGGTTAGGTTAGGAGGTTAGGTTGAAGAAGAAGAAGAAGAAGAAGAAGAAAAGAAGAAGAAGTTGTGCAAGAAAGAAGTAGGTTAAAGAAAGGCTAGAGGCTAGTTAGGTTAGTTGTGAGGTTAGCTAGGCTAGGTTAGGCTGTTAAGTTAGGTAGAAGAAGAAGAGTAAAGAAGAAGAAGAAGAGGTTAGAAAGAAGAAGGTTGGTAGGTTAAGAAGAAGTTAGGTTAAGTTAGGTTAGGTTAGGGTTAAGGTTAGGTTAGGTTAGTTAAAGAAGAAGAGGTTAGGAAAGAGGTTAGGGTTAGAGCTAGGTTAGAAGAAAAGGTTAGGTTAGGGTTAGGTTGGTTAGGCGGTTAGGTTAGTGGTTGGCTTGAGGTTAGGTTAGGTTGCCAGGTTAAGTTAAGGTTAGTTGGCGTTAGCAAGAAGAAGGTTAGTGGTTAGGTTAGGTTAGGTTAAAGAAGAAGAAGTTAAGAAGAAGAAGAAGAAGGTTAGGTTAAAGAAGTTAGTTAGAAGTAAAGAAGAAGAAGAAGAAGAAGAAGAAGAAGAAGAAAGAAGAAGAGAAGTAGGTTAAGAAGAAGTTAGGTTAAAGAAGAAGAAGTTAGGTTAAAGAAGAAGAAGAAGAAGAAGAAGGAAGCAGGTTGTGCAAGTTGTGGCCAGGCCAGGCTGTGAGGCCAGAAGAAGCCAGGAAAGGTGCTGTGAGGCCAGGCCAGGCCAGGCCAGGTTGTGCTGTGCTGTGCTAGAAGAAGAAAGGTTAGAAGTTTTGTGTTAAAGAAGAAGAAGGTTAAAGAAGAAGAAGAAGTTAGAAGAAGAAGAAGAAGAAGAAGTAGTTGTGCTAGAAGTTAAGAAGAAGAAGAAGAAGAAGAAGAAGAAGAAGTTAAAGAAGAAGTTAGGTTAGGTTAAAGAAGAAGAAGAAGTTAGGCTAGGTTAGAAGAAGAAGAAGAAAGAAAGAAGTTAGTTGTGCTGGTTGTGTTGTGCTAGGAAAGAAAGAAGCAGGTTGTGCTAGGCTAGGTTAGGCAAGAAGAAAGAAGAAGAAGAAGAAGAAGAAGAAGTAGGCTAGAAGAAGAAGGTGCTAGGTTAGAAGAAGGTTGTTGTGCTAGGAAGGTAGGGAAGAGTTAGAAGAAGAAGAAGAAGAAGAAGAGTTAGGTTAGGTTGAAGAAGAAGAAGAAGAGGTTAGAAGAAGAAGAAGAAGAAGAAAGAAGAAGAAGAAGAAGAGTTAAAGTTGTGAGGCTAGGCCAGTTGTGCTGAAGAGGCCAGGTTGTGCTGTGCTGTGCTGAAGAAGAAGAAGAAGAGGTTAGAAGTTAGTTGGCTAGGGGTTAAAGTAGGTTAGGTTAGGTTAAAGAAGAGGTTAAGTAGGTTAGGTTAAAGTTAAAGAAGAAGAAGAAGAAGAAGAAGAAGAAGAAGAAGAGGTTAGAAAGGTTAAGAAGAAGAAGAAGAAGAAGAAGAAGAAGAAGGTTAGAAGAAGAAGAAGAAGAAGAAGAAGAAGAAAGAAGAAGGTTGTGCTGTGAGGTTAAGTTGTGCTGTGCCAGGCCAGGTTGTGCTGTGTTGTGCTAGAAGAAGAAGAAAAGAAGAAGAAGAAGAAGTTAGTTGAAGAAGAGGTTGTGTTAAGAAGAAGAAGAAGAAGTTAGAGTTAGGTAAGAAGAAGGTTAGGTTAAAGAAGAAGAAGAAGAAGTTAGGTTAGTTAGAAAGAAGAAGAAGAAGAAGAAGAAGTGTGGTTAGGTTGTGTTAAGAAGAAGAAGAAGAGAGTAAAGAAGAAGAAAGAAGAAGTTGTGCCAGGTTGTGCCAGGCCAGGTTAGTTGAAGAAGAAGAGTTGTGCTGTGCTAGAAGAAGTGCTAGGCCAGGTAGGCTAGGTTGTGCTAGGCTAGGTTGAAGAAGAAGAAGAAGAAGAAGAAGAAGTGGTTAAGAAGAAGAAGAAGAAGAAGAAGAAGAAGAAGAGTTAAGAAGAAGAAGAAGAAGAAGAAGTTAGGCTAGGTAGGTTAAAGAAGAAGAGGTTAGAAGAAGAAGAAGAAGAAGAAGAAGAAGAAGAAGAGAAGAAGAAGAAGAAGAAGAAGGTGTTGTGTGTGCTGTGCTAGAAGAAGGCTAAAAGAAAGAAGAAGAAGAAGTAGGTTGTGCTAGGCCAGGTTGTGCTGTGAGAAGAAGTTAGGCTAGGTTAGGCCAGGTTGTGTAAAGAAGAAGAAGAAGAAGAAGAAGAAGAAGAAGAAAGAAGTAGGTTAGGCTAGAGGTTAAGAAGAAGAAGAAGAAGAAGTTAAGAAGAAGAAGAAGAAGAAGAAGAAAAAGAAGAAGAAGAAGAAGAAGAAGAAGAAGAAGAAGAAGAAGAAGAAGAAGAAGAAGTAGTGTGCTAGAGGCCAGGCCAGGCTAAGAAGAAGAAGAAGAAGAAGAAGAAGTTGTGTTAGGCAAAGAAGAAGAAGGTTAGAAGAAGAAGAAGAAGTTAAGTGTTAGGCTAAAGAAGAAGAAGAAGTTGTGTTAGGTTGTGGTTAAAGAAGAAGAAGAAGAAGAAGTTAGGTAAGAAGTTGGCTAGTTAGGTTAAAGAAGAAGTTAAAGAAGAAGAAGAAGAAGAAGAAGAAGAAGAAGTTAGGCTAGGTTAAGAAGAAGAGAAGAAGAAGTTAGTTAAAGAAGAAGAAGGCCAGGCCAGAAGAAGCTAGGTTAGGCCAGGTTAGGCCAGGTTGTGCTGTGAAGTTAAAGAAGTGGTTAGGAGTTAGGTTAAAGAAGAAGAAGAAGAAGAAGAAGTTGTGTTGAAGAAGAAGCTAGTTGTGTTGGTTAGAAGAAGAAGGGTTAGAAGAAGAGGGTTGTGTTGAAGAAGAAGAAGAAGAAGAAGGAAGAAGAAGAAGAAGAAGAAGAAGAAGGTTGTTAGGTTAGGTTAGGTTGAAGAAGAAGAAGAAGGTTGTGTTAGGTTAGGTTAAGTTAGGTTAAAGAAGAAGTTAGGTTAGGCTAAAGAAGAAGAAGAAGAAGAAAGGTTGAAGAAGAAGAAGAAGGTTAGTTAAAGAAGAAGAAGAAGAAGAAGAAGAAGAAGAAAGAAGTTAGGTTAAGAAGAAGAAGTTAAAGAAGAAGAAGAAGAAGAAGAAGAAGAAGAAGTAGTTAAAGAAAGAAGAAGAAGAAGAAGTTAGGTTAGGTTAGGTTAGGTTAAGAAAGAAGAAGGGTTAGGTTAAAGAAGAAGAAGAAGAAGAAGAAGAAGAAGAAGAAGAAGAAGAAGAAGGCTGTGCAAGAAGAAGAAGAAGAAGAGGTTAGGCTTGTGCTGTAGGCTGTGTTGTGCTAAGAAGAGGTTGTGAAAGAAGGTTGTGCTAGGCTGTGCTGTGCTGTGCTAGGCTAGAAGAGAAGAAGAAGAAGAAGAAGAAGAAGAAGAAGTTGTGCTAGGTTGTGAAGAAGGTTAAAGAAGAAGAAAAGAAGAAGAAGAAGAAGAAGAAGTTAGTGCTAGGTTAGGTTAGTTAAGAAGAAGAAGAAGAAGAAGAAGAAGAAGAAGAAGAAGAGGTTAGGTTAGGTTAAAGAAGAGGCTAGGTTAGGTTAGGTTAGGTTAGGTTAGGTTAAGAAGAAGTGCTAGGTTAGAAGAAAGAAGAAGGTGTTGTGAGGCCAGGTTGTGCTGTGCCAGTTGTGTTGAAGAAGAGGTTGTGCTGTGCTAGGTTAAAGAAGAAGAAGTTGTGTTAGGAAGAAGAAGAAGAAGAAGAAGAAGAAGAAGTTAGGTTGAAGAAGAAGAAGAAGAAGAAGAAAGAAGAAGAAGAGGTTAAGAGGTTAGGTTAGGTTAAGAAGAAGAAGAAGAAGAAGAAGAAGAAGAGGAAGAAGAAGTAGGTTAGGTTGAAGAAGAAGAGTTGTGCTGTGCTGTGCTGAAAGCAGTTGAGGCCAGGTTGTGCAAGAAGAAGAAGAAGAAAGAAGAAGCAGGTTGTGCTAAAGAAGAAGAAGTTGTGCTGTGGTTGTGAGAAGTTGTGCTAGGCTGAAGAAGAAGAAGAAGTTGTGTTAGGCTAGAAGAAGAAGAAGAAGAAGAAGAAGAGGTTAAAGAAGAAGAAGAAGAAAGAAGAAGAAGAAGTTAGGAAGAAGAAGTTAGGTTAGGTTAGGCTAGAAGAAGAAGAAGAAGAAGAAGTAGGTTGTGCTAGGTTGTGTGCTGTGCTGTGCTAGGCCAGTTAGGCCAGGCTAGGCCAGTTAAGAAGAGTTAGAAGGTTGAAGAAGAAGAAGAAGAAGAAGAAGAAGAAGAAGTTGTGCTAAGAAGAAGTTAAAGAAGAAGAAGAAGAAGAAGAAGAAGAAGAAGAAGAAGAAGAAGAAGAAGAAGAAGAAAGAAGAAGAAGAAGAAGAGGCCAGTTGTGCTAGGTTAAAGAAGAAGAAGAAGAAGAAGAAAGAAGAAGTTAGAAGAAGAAGAAGAAGTTGTGTTGTGCTAGGTTGTGAAAGAAGAAGAAGAAGAAGAAGAAGAAGAAGAGGTTGTGGTTAAAGAAGAAGAAGAAGAAGAAGAAGAAGAAGAAGAAGAAGAAGAGTTAGGCTGTGCTAGGTAGAAGAAGAAGAAGAAGAAGAAGAAGAAGAAGAAGTTAGAAGTTAGGTTAGGCTAAGAAGAAGAAGAAGAAGTTGTGAAGAAGTAGGCCAGGCTGTGCTGTGCTGGTTGTGCTAGGCCAAAGAAAGGTTGTGGCCAGGCCAGGAGGTGTGCTGTGCTAGGTAGGCTAGTTGAAGAGAGGTTGAAGAAGAAGAAGAAGAAGAAGAAGTTGTTAGAAGAAGAGAGGTTAAGAAGAAGAAGTTAGGCTAGAGTTAAGAAGAAGAAGAAGAAGTTAGAAGAAGAAGAGAGGCTAGGCTAGAAGAAGAAGAAGAAGGTAGGTAGGTAGGTGCTGTGCTGTGCTAGAGGTTAGAAGAAGAAGAAAGAAGAGAAAGAAGAAGAAGAAGAAGAAGAAGAAGAAGAAGAAGAAGAAGAAGTTGTGCTGTGCTAGGTTGTGTTAGGCTAGGTTGTGCTAGGAAGAAGAAGAAGAAGAAGAAGAAGAAGAAGAAGAAGAAGAAGAAGTTAGAAGAAGAAGAAGAAGAAGAAGAAGAAGAAAGAAGAAGTTAAGAAGAAAGAAGAAGAAGAAGAAGTTAGGTTGTAGGCAAAGAAGAAGAAGAAGTTAGAAGAAGTTGAAGAAGAAGAAGAAGAAGAAGTTAGGTTAAAGAAGAGAAGAAGAAGAAGAGTTGTGTTGTGCTAGGCCAGAAGAAGAAGAAGAAGAAGAAGTTGTGCTAGGCTGAAGAAGAAGAAGAAGTTAGGTTAAAGAAGAAGAAGAAGAAGAAGAAGAAGAAGAAGAAGAAGAAGTAGTTAAAGAAGAAGAAGAAGAAGAAGAAGAAGAAGAAGCAGGCAAAGAAGAAGAGTTGTGCTGTGCTAGTTAGGCAAAGAAGAAGAAGAAGAAGAAGTTGGTTGAAGTTAGTGTTGTGCTAGGTTGAAGAAGAAGAAGAAGAAGAAGTTGTGTTGTGTTAGAAGAAGAAGAAGAAGAAGAAGAAGAAGAAGAAGAAGAAGAAGAAGAAGTTGAGGTTAAGAAGAAGAAGAAGAAGAAGAAGTTAAGAAGAAGTTAGGCTAGGTTAAGAGGCTAGGTAAGAAGAAGAAGAAGTTAGTTGTGCTGAAGAGAAGAAGAAGAAAGAAGAAGCAGTTAGTTGTGGTTGTGGTTGTGCTAGGCTAGGTTAGTTGTGTTGTGCTGAAGAGGCTAGTTGTGCTGTGCTGTGCTGAAGAAGAAAGAAGAAGAAGAGTTAGAAAGAAGAAGAAGAAGAAGAAGAAGAAGAAGAAGAAGAAGAAGAAGAAGAGGCTAGGCTAGAGGTAGGTTGAAGAAGAAGAAGAAGAAAGAAGAAGAAGAAGAAGAAGAAGAAGAAGTAGGAAAGAAGAAGAAGAGGTGGCTGAAGTTGTGTTGAAGAAAGAGGAGTTGTGCTGTGCTGTGCAGGCTAGGTTGTGTTGTGCTAAAGAAGAAGAAGAAGAAAGAAGAAGAAGAAGAAGAAGTTAGAAGAAGAAGAAGAAGAGTTAGAAGAAGAAGTTGTGTTAAGAAGAAGAAGAAGAAGAAGAAGAAGTTAAAGAAGAAGAAGAAGAAGAAGAAGAAGTTAAGAAGAAGAAGAAGAAGAAGAAGAAGAAGAAGAAGAAGAAGTTAGGTTAAAGAAGAGGTTGTGCTGTGCTGTGGCTGTGCTGTGCTGTGCTGTGCTGTGTTAGGCCAGGTTGTGCTAGAGAAGCAGGTTGTGCTGTGCAGGCTGTGTAGGCCAGGTGCTGAAGAAAGAGTTGTGCTAAGAAGAAGAAGAAGAAGAAGAAAGAAGTTGTGCTGAAGGTTGTGCTAGGTTAGGTTAAGAGGAGGTTGAAGAAGAAGAAGAAGAAGAAGAAGAAGAAGAAGAAGAAGAAGAAGAAGAAGAAGAGGAAAGCTAGGAGGCAGAAGAAGAAGAAGAAGAGGTTAGAAGAAGAAGAAGGTGCAGTGCTGTGCTGTGCTGTGCTAAAGAAGAAGAAGAAGAAAGTTAAGAAGAAGTTGTAAGTTAGGCTAGGCTAGGTTAGGTTAGGCTAGAAAGAAGAAGAAGAAGAAGTTGTGTTGTGCTAAGAAGAGGTTGAAGAAGAGGTTAGGTTAGAAGAAGAAGAAGAAGAAGGTTGAAGAAGAAGAAGAAGAAGAAAGAAGTTAGGCTAGGTTAGGTTAGGCTAAGAAGAAGAAGAAGAGGCCAGAGAAGAAGAGGTTAGGTTAGAGGAGGAGTGCTGAAAGTTGTGCTGTGCTAGGCTGTGGGTTGAAGTAGGCTAAAGAAGAAGAAGAAGAAGAAGAAGAAGAAAGAAGAAGAAGAAAGAAGAAGAAGAGAAGAAGAAGAAGAAGAAGAAGAAGAAGAAGAAGAAGAAGGTTAAGAAGAAGAAGAAGAAGAAGAAGAAGAAGAAGAAGAAGAAGAAGAAGAAGAAGAAGAAGAAGAGGAGAAGTTGTGCTGTGGGTTGTGCTGTGCCAGGAAGAGGAGCAGGTTAGGCGAAGAAGAAGAAGAAGAGAGGCTAGGTTGTGCTGTGCTAGGTTAGGTTGAAGAAGAAGAAGTTGTGTTGTGTTGTTGAAGAAGAAGAAGAAGAAGAAAGAAGAAGAGGAGAAGAAGAAAGAAGAAGAAGAAGAAGTTGTGTTAGAAGAAGAAGAAGAAGAAGAAAGAAGAGAAGAAGAAGAAGAAGAAGTTAGAAGCTAGGTTAGAAGAAGAAGAAGAAGAAGGCTAGGCTAGGCCAGGCCAGGCCAGAAGAAAGAAGTTAAGAAAGAAGAAGAAGAAGAGTTGTGCTGTGCTGTGCTAGGTTGAAGAAGAAGAAGAAGAAGGTAGGTTAGGTTGTGAAAGAAGAAGAAGAAGAAGAAGAAGAAGAAGAAGAAAGAAGAAGAAGAAGAAGAAGAAGAAGAAGAAGAAGAAGAAGTTTAGGTTTAGTAGGTTAGGTAGGTTAGGCTAGAAGAAGAAGAAGAAGAAGAAGAAAGGTTAGCCAGTTAGGCCAGGCCAGGTTGTGTGTTAAGAGAAAGAAGTTGAAGAAGAAGAGTTGAAGAAGAAGAAAAGAAGAAGAAGAAGAAGAAAGAAGAAAGAGGTTGTGTTGAAGAAGAAGAAGAAAGAAGAGGTTAGGTTAGGCAGAAAGAAGAAAAGAAGTAGGTTGAAGAAGAAGAAGAAGAAGAAGAAGAAGAAGAAGAAGAAGAAGAAGAAGAAGTAGAAAGAAGAAGAAGAAGAAGTTGTGCCAGGAGGCTTAGGTTGTGCTGTGTGTAGGAAGAAAAGAAGCAGTTGTGCTGTGAAAGAAGAAGAAGAAGAGAAGAAGAAGTTGTGCTGTGTTGTGTTGTGCTGTGCTGTGAAGAAGAAGTAGGCTAGTGTTAGGTTGAAGTTAAGAAGAAGAAGAAGTTAGGTTAGAAGAAGAAGAAGAAGAAGAAGAAGAAGAAGAAGAAGAAGAAGAAGAAGAAGAAGAAGAAGTTAGAAGAAGAAGAAGAAGAGGCTAGGTTAAAGAAGAAGAAAGAAGGTGTGCTGTGCCAGTTAGAAAGAAGGTTGAAGAAGAAAGAAGAAAGAAGAAGAAGTTGTGCTAGTAGGTTAAAGAAGAAGAAGAAGAAAGAAGAAGAAGAAGAAGAAGAAGAAGGTTAGTTAAAGAAGAAGAAGAAGAAGAAGAAGAAGAAGAAGAAAGAAGTAGTTAGGTTGAAGAAGAAGAAGAAGAAGAAGAAGAAGAAGAAGAGAGGTTAGGCTAGAAGAAGTTAGGCCAGGTTAGGCTAGGTTAGAAGAAGAAGAAGAAGAAGAAGAAGAAGAAGAAGAAAAGTTGTTAGGTTAAAGAAGAAGAAGAAGAAGAAGAAGAAGAAGAAAGGTTAAGAAGAAGAAGAAGAAGAAGAAGAAGAAGAGGTTGTGCTAAAGAAGAAGAAGAAGAAGAAGAAAAGAAGTTAGGAAGAAGAAGAAGAAGAAGAAGAAGAAGAAGAAGTTAAAGAAGAAGGTTAGGTTAAGAAGAAGAAGAAGAAGAAGAAGAAGAAGAAGAAGAAGAAGAAAGAAGAAGAAGAAGAAGAAGAAGAAGAAGTTGTGCTGTGTTGTGCTGAAGAAGAAAGGTGTGTGCTAGGTTAGGCTAGGTTGAAGAAGAGGAAAGAAGTTGTGCTGTGCTAGGTTGAGAAGAAGAGGTTAGGTTGAAGAAGAAGAAGAAGAAGAAGAAGAAGAAGAAGTTGTGTTGTGGTTAGGTTAAAGAAGAAGAAGAAGAAGAAGAAGAAGAAGAAGAAGAAGAAGAAGAAGAAGAAGAAGTAGAGGAAAGAAGAAGAAAGAAGAAGAAGAAGAAGGCTGTGCTGTGCTGTGCTGTGCTAGGCCAGGCCAGTAGGCCAGGCCAGGCCAGGTTGTGAAGAAGAAGCAAGAAGAAGTTGTGTTGTGTTGAAGAAGAAGAAGAAGAAGAAGTAAGAAGAAGAAGAAGAAGAAGTTGTGCTGAAGGTTAAGAAGAAGAAGAAGAAGAAGAAGTTAGGTAAGAAGAAGAAGAAAGAGGTTGAAGAAGAAGAAAGAAGAAGAAGAAGAAGAAGAAGAAGAAGAAGAAGAGGTTAGGCTAGGAAAGAAGAAAGAAGAAGAAGAAAGTGGTTGAAGAAGTTAGGTTGTGCTAGGCCAGGTTGAAGAAGAAGTGGTTGTGTTAGGTTAGAAGAAAGAAGAAGAAGAAGAAGAAGAAGAAGAAGAAGAAGAAGAAGCAGGTTAAAGAAGAAGAAGTTGAAGAAGAAGAAGAAGAAGAAAGAAGAAGAAGAAGAAGAAGTTGAAGCTAGGTTAAGAGGTTAAGAAGAAGAAGAAGAAGAAGAAGAAGAAGAAGAATAGGTTAGGTTAGGTTAAAGAAGTTAGGTTAGGTTAGAAGAAGAAGAAGTAGGTTAGGTTAGGTTGAAGAAGAAGAAGTAGGTTAGGCCAGTAGGTTAGGTTAGAAAGAAGAAGAAGTTGTGCTAGAGGCTAGGCTAGGTTAAAGAAGAAGAAGAAGAAAGGCTAGGTAGGCTAGGTTAGGCTAGGTTAGGCTAGGTTAGAAGAAGAAGAAGGTTAGGTTAAAGAAGAAGAAGAAGAAGAAAGAAGAAGAAGTTAAAGAAGGTTAGGTTAGGTTAAAGAAGAAGTTAGGTTAGGTTAGGTTAGGTTAGAAGAAGAAGAAGAAGAAGAAGAAGTTAGGCTAGGCTAGGTTGTGAGTTAGGCCAGGTTGTGTTGTGAGGTTGAAGAAGAAGAAGAAGAAGAAGAGTTGAAGAAGAAGAAGAAGAAGTTGTGCTAGGTTAGGTGAAGTTAGGTTAGGTTAGGAAGAAAGAGTTAGAAGAAGAAGTTAGGTTAAAGAAGAAGTTAGGCTAGGTTAAGGTTGAAGAAGAAGAGGTTAGGTTAGGTTAGGTTAGGTTGAAGAAGTTAGGTTGTGGTTAGGTTAGGTTA
>JAFJHL010000230.1:0-20999 GCA_019425775.1 Rafetus swinhoei
CTGCAAGCGCGGCAGAAAAAGCCCAGCGTGAGCTCTCACTCGCCAAGGTCCGTGGCTGCGGGAATTCTATCCTTTAGCCCTTTCACCCTCTCCCCTCTGTATCGGGCCCACTACAAGAACACTGAGGCACTCAGCCAGGACACACCACCGCTCTCCCTTGCTCTACCTTGCCCGACTGGCGTACCTGCAGAATTCCCGTTGGCTCCTGAGACCTTAACCCGTGGAGATGCTCGCCTGCCAGTGTCCTGTAGAAGGACACGGCAGAAGCACACCAAGGACAAAGACACAGACAGAAAGAGACAGACAGAACGTATTGTCAACGAGAGCAACAAGAGAGAGAAACGCACGAGAGCCAGCCAGAAACCTTACCTCCTTGCGTCTAAACTCCTCGATCCAAGCGTCTGCTGAGAAGGACACCGTGTTCCAGAGAAACCCGCACCCCTCACTAGCAGGAGCCCTGTTTCTCCACAACCAAGGCAGCACCTCGAACCTGCGCCGGACTCGCTCTCTAAGCAAGCGCGACTTCCTTCCTAGAACCGAGTGGGCGTGGCCGAGAGAGTTCCAGACCCGACACGTATCTCCGTGACAGCGATGGCTGCTCCGCTCCCAGCCGGACGGTTCTCGCCTCGCTTCGAGCAAGCTCCTGAGCTCCCTGTTCTGGTTTTCGTTCCATCCCCAGACGGCAGGACACCGGGACGGTTGACTTCTTATCGCTTGCTACCGAACCCAGCAAAGGTGGGAAAAACAAACAAACAAACAACTTGTTTCAGTCCGCAAGGGCGCGGCATCGCTCCTTCTCCCCTATAACGCACCGCAGCCTCCCCATCGGCCACCCGCTCCGCTGCCACTGCAGGAACACGGAGAAAGGAGGCCTTGAATCTGTATCCACACTCTGTTGAACCGACTACTGCCCCTTCAGTCCCAAGCCACCAGGCTCCGTGCCCCAAGCAGGAAGCTCTCTGCCTCAGAAGAAACCTACTGCCAGGGCGGTTGAAGATTTCAAAGCACGCGCATCTCTTACTCACACAGAGCCATGGGAAGGCGAGCGCTGAGGACCCTTCAGGTGTCGAGAATCACGTCCGGGCAGCTCAAGTCCATCTCGGACGGTTTCTTCTCTGGCCATGGCCCCGCATTGATTCCTCTGCAAGCGCGGCAGAAAAAGCCCAGCGTGAGCTCTCACTCGCTAAGGTCCGTGGCTGCGGGAATTCTATCCTTTAGCCCTTTCCCCCCTCTCCCCTCTGTATCGGGCCCACTACAAGAACACTGAGTCAGTCAGCCATGACACACCACCGCTCTCCCTTGCTCTACCTTGCATTCCGTTGGCTCCTGAGACCTTAACCCGTGGAGATGCTCACCTGGAATGCCTGCCAGTGTCCTGTAGAAGGACACGGCAGAAGCACAACAAGGACAAAGACACAGAGAGAAACAGACAGACAGAGCGTATTGGCCAATGCAGAGAGCAACAAGAGAGAAACACATGAGAGGCAGCCAGAAACCTTACCACCTTGCGTCTAAACTCCTCGATCCAGCGTCTGCTGAGAAGGACACCGTGTTCCAGAGAAACCCGCACCCCTGACAAGCGGGAGCCCTGTTTCTCCCACAACCAAGAGGCAGCACCTCGGGAACCTGCGCCCGGACTCGCCCGTCTAAGCAAGCGCGACTTCCCTTCCTAGAACCGAGGGCGTAAGCCGAGAGACTTCCAGACCCGACACTTATCTCCGTGACAGCGGCGGCTGCTCCGCTCCCAGCGGACGGTTCGCCTCGCTTCGAGCAAGCTCCTGAGCTGCCTCTTCTCGATTTCGTTCCATCCCCAGGCGGCAGGACACCGGGGCGGTTGACTTCTTATCGCTTGCTACGAACCCAGCAAAGGGGAAAAACCAACAAACAACTTAGCGTTTCAGTCCGCAGGGGCGCATCGCACCTTCTCCCTATAACTCCCGCAGCCACCCCCACCCGCTGCCACTGCAGGAACACGGAGAGAAAGGAGGCCTTGAATCTGTATCCACGCTCCGTTGAACCGACTACTGCCCCTTCACCAGTCCCAAGCCACCAGGCTCCGTGGCCCAGCAGGAAGCTCTCTGCCTCAGAAGAAACCTACTGCCGGGGCGGCAGAAGATTTCAAAGCACGCGTCTCTTACTCACACAGAGCCATGGGAAGGCGAGCGCTGAGGACCCTTCAGCTGTCCGAGAATCACGTCCGGGCAGCTCAAGTCCATCTCGGCGGTTTCTTCTCTGGCCATGGCCCGCATTGATTCCTCTGCAAGCGCGGCAGAAAAAGCCCAGCGTGAGCTCCCACTCGCTAAGGTCCGTGGCTGCGGGAGTTCGATCCTTTAGCCCTTTCCCCCCTCCCCTCTGTATCGGGCCCACTACGAGAACACTGAGTCAGTCAGCCATCACACACCACCGCTCTCCCTTGCGCGACTGGCGTACCTGCAGAATTCCCGTTGGCTCCTGAGACCTTAACCCGTGGACATGCTCACCTGGAATGCCTGCCAGCGTCCTGTAGAAGGACACGGCAGAAGCACAGCAAGGACAAAGACACAGACGGAAACAGACAGACAGAACGTATTGGCCAATACGAGAGAGCAACAAGAGAGAAATACATGAGAGGCAGCCAGAAACCTTACCGCCTGGCGTCTAAACTCCTCGATCCAAGCGTCTGCTGAGAAGGACACCGTGTTCCAGAGAAACCCGCACCCCTGACAAACGGGAGCCCTGTTTCTCCCACAACCAAGGCAGCACCTCGGGAACCTGCGCCCGGACTCGCCGTCTAAGCAAACGCGACTTCCCTTCCTAGAACCGAGGGGGCCGTAAGCCGAGAGACTTCCAGACCCGACACTTATCTCCGTGACAGCGACGGCTGCTCCGCTCCCAGCCGGACGGTTCTCGCCTCGCTTCGAGCAAGCTCCTGAGCTGCCTCTTCTCGATTCGTTCCATCCCCAGGCGGCAGGACACCGGGGCGGTTGACTTCTTATCGCTGCTACGAACCCAGCAAAGGGAAAAACCAACAAACAACTTAGCGTTTCAGTCCGCGGGCGCGGCATCGCTCCTTCTCCCCTATAACTCCCGCATCGGCCACCCCCGCCCCGCTGCCACTGCAGGAACACGAGAGAAAGGAGGCCTTGAATCTGTATCCACGCTCCGTTGAACCGACTACTGCCCCTTCACCAGTCCCAAGCCACCAGGCTCCGTGGCCCAGCAGAAGCTCTCTGCCTCAGAAGAAACCTACTGCCGGGGCGGCAGAAGATTTCAAAGCCGCGCGTCTCTTACTCACACAGAGCCATGGGAAGGCGAGCGCTGAGACCCTTCAGCTGTCCCGAGAATCACGTCCGGGCAGCTCAAGTCCATCTCGGACGGTTTCTTCTCTGGCCATGGCCCCGCATTGATTCCTCTGCAAGCGCGGCAGAAAAAGCCCAGCGTGAGCTCCCACTCGCTAAGGTCCGTGGCTGCGGGAGTTCGATCCTTTAGCCCTTTCCCCCCTCCCCTCTGTATCGGGCCCACTACGAGAACACTGAGTCAGTCAGCCGTCACACACCACCGCTCTCCCTTGCGCGACTGGCGTACCTGCAGAATTCCCGTTGGCTCCTGAGACCTTAACCCGTGGACATGCTCACCTGGAATGCCTGCCAGCGTCCTGTAGAAGGACACGGCAGAAGCCACAACAAGGACAAAGACACAGGCGGAAACAGACAGACAGAGCGTATTGGCCAATGCGAGAGAGCAACAAAGAGAAATACATGAGAGGCAGCCAGAAACCTTACGCCTGGCGTCTAAACTCCTCGATCCAAGCGTCTGCTGAGAAGGACACCGTGTTCCAGAGAAACCCGCACCCCTGACAAACGGGAGCCCTGTTTCTCCCACAACCAAGGCAGCACCTCGGGAACCTGCGCCCGGACTCGCCGTCTAAGCAAACGCGACTTCCCTTCCTAGAACCGAGGGGGCCGTAAGCCGAGAGACTTCCAGACCCGACACTTATCTCCGTGACAGCGACGGCTGCTCCGCTCCCAGCCGGACGGTTCTCGCCTCGCTTCGAGCAAGCTCCTGAGCTGCCTCTTCTCGATTCGTTCCATCCCCAGGCGGCAGGACACGGGGCGGTTGACTTCTTATCGCTTGCTGCGAACCCAGCAAAGGGAAAAACCAACAAACAACTTAGCGTTTCAGTCCGCAGGGCGCGCATCGCTCCTTCTCCCCTATAACTCCCGCGCCGGCCACCCCCGCCCCGCTGCCACTGCAGGAACACGGAGAGAAAGGCCTTGAATCTGTATCCACGCTCCGTTGAACCGACTACTGCCCCTTCACCCAGTCCCAAGCCACCAGGCTCCGTGGCCCAACAGGAAGCTCTCTGCCTCAGAAGAAACCTACTGCGGGGCGGCAGAAGATTTCAAAGCAGCGTCTCTTACTCACACAGAGCCATGGGAAGGCGAGCGCTGAGGACCCTTCAGCTGTCGAGAATCACGTCCGGGCAGCTCAAGTGCATCTCGGACGGTTTCTTCTCTGGCCATGGCCCGCATTGATTCCTCTGCAAGCGCGGCAGAAAAAGCCCAGCGTGAGCTCCACTCGCTAAGGTCCGTGGCTGCGGGAGTTCGATCCTTTAGCCCTTTCCCCCTCCCCTCTGTATCGGGCCCACTACGAGAACACTGAGTCAGTCAGCCCACACACCACCGCTCTCCCTTGCGCGACTGGCGTACCTGCAGAATTCCGTTGGCTCCTGAGACCTTAACCCGTGGACATGCTCACCTGGAATGCCTGCCAGCGTCCTGTAGAAGGACACGGCAGAAGCACAACAAGGACAAAGACACAGGCGGAAACAGACAGACAGAGCGTATTGGCCAATACAGAGAGCAACAAGAGAGAAATACATGAGAGGCAGCCAGAAACCTTACCGCCTGGCGTCTAAACTCCTCGATCAGCGTCTGCTGAGAAGGACACCGTGTTCCAGAGAAACCCGCACTGACAAGCGGGAGCCCTGTTTCTCCCACAACCAAGGCAGCACCTCGGGAACCTGCGCCGGACTCGCCGTCTAAGCAAGCGACTTCCCTTCCTAGAACCGAGGGGCCGTGGCGAGAGACTTCCAGACCCGACACTTATCTCCGTGACAGCGGCGGCTGCTCCGCTCCCAGCGGGACGGTTCTCGCCTCGCTTCGAGCAAGCTCCTGAGCTGCCTCTTCTCGATTTCGTTCCATCCCCAGGCGGCAGGACACCGGGGCGGTTGACTTCTTATCGCTTGCTACGAACCCAGCAAAGGGAAAAACCAACAAACAACTCAGCGTTTCAGTCCGCAAGGGCGGCGCATCGCACCTTCTCCCTATAACTCCCGCGCATCGCCACCCCCGCACCCGCTGCCACTGCAGGAACACGGAGAGAAAGGAGGCCTTGAATCTGTATCCACGCTCCGTTGAACCGACTACTGCCCCTTCACCAGTCCCCAAGCCACCAGGCTCCGTGGCCCAGCAGGAAGCTCTCTGCCTCAGAAGAAACCTACTGCCGGGGCGGCAGAAGATTTCAAAGCACGCGTCTCTTACTCACACAGAGCCATGGGAAGGCGAGCGCTGAGGACCCTTCAGCTGTCCGAGAATCACGTCCGGGCAGCTCAAGTCCATCTCGGACGGTTTCTTCTCTGGCCATGGCCCGCATTGATTCCTCTGCAAGCGCGGCAGAAAAAGCCCAGCGTGAGCTCCCACTCGCTAAGGTCCGTGGCTGCGGGAGTTCGATCCTTTAGCCCTTTCCCCCCTCCCCTCTGTATCGGGCCCACTACGAGAACACTGAGTCAGTCAGCCATCACACACCACCGCTCTCCCTTGCGCGACTGGCGTACCTGCAGAATTCCCGTTGGCTCCTGAGACCTTAACCCGTGGACATGCTCACCTGGAATGCCTGCCAGCGTCCTGTAGAAGGACACGGCAGAAGCACAGCAAGGACAAAGACACAGACGGAAACAGACAGACAGAACGTATTGGCCAATACGAGAGAGCAACAAGAGAGAAATACATGAGAGGCAGCCAGAAACCTTACCGCCTGGCGTCTAAACTCCTCGATCCAAGCGTCTGCTGAGAAGGACACCGTGTTCCAGAGAAACCCGCACCCCTGACAAACGGGAGCCCTGTTTCTCCCACAACCAAGGCTACTCGTTAGGATCCTCAGCTAGGGCTTTCTCTCTCTTAGCAAACAGGGCAAACCTTTGTGGATCCAGGTCATCAGAGGCTCATCTAACCCAAATACTTATCTCAGTGGTGTTCACTCTGCTCCAAGGTGGATGGCTCTTGCGTTGCATCTATTTTGCTCATAGTCTCACTTTCTCGCTCTCTTTATCACAAAACTGGAGGAGACTCCAACAGTTGACTTTTTGCCCTCGTTCTCAATCCAGCACTTTAGTACAAGTGAACATGTTGGCATCTCAGTCAGTAATGTTGCGTAACCTCGTCTCACATATGTATGCCGCTGGCTTCTACCCTCCCCCTCCGCCTCTCACTGCCACTGCAGAAATACCAGTAGAGAAGAGCGCTTTGAGCCAACTTCCAAATAGACTTTTTGTAGAGCAGACCCAGCAGACTTCTTCGTACCCAAAAAGAAGCTCATGGCCTCTGAAGAAACCAACTGCCAGTTGTCCCCTACTTTTTTGAAGGCTCCCAAGACCACGTCTGTGGAGATGCTCACCCAGGAGACCTGCCCATGTCCTGTGCAGGGAGACAGCAGGACTGCAAAGAGTAGATTCTCAAAGGGGCTGATCAGTAGAGAAGTTCATTTCCTATTTTGGGTCTCTACATAAGTATAACTGTCTTAAATATATGGTATTGGGGGGCTGCACTGTGGAGGAGAGGTCTAAGGATCCCAGGGGCACAGAGAGTTTGGGGGATTAGAGGCCCCAGAGATGGAGGACAGCATGGAGGAGTGTTTGAGGGCCCCAGGTTGGCAGGCAAAGCCAACTCAGCAAGTTCATGGGGAACAATAATTGGAATTGGGGAGAGCTGGGGGTTAAGTGATCCCATGAATGGAGGGATAACCGGTACAGAGAGCAGATTAAGGAAGGATATGGCAGGCTGGCAGTGTTGGGAAGGAGGAGGACTGAGGGGGTAGAAGTGCAACTTGAGGGTAGGAAGGAAGGAAGGAATAAGAGAGGCTGACAGGTCCCAGGCCTGGCGAGATAGGGGTGTGTGGGTTAGGAAGGCAGGAAGGAAGGAAGGAATAAGGGAGGCTGGTAGGTTTCAGATCTGGTGAGTTAGGGGTGTGTGGGTTAGGAAGGAAGGAATAAGGGAGGCTGGCAGGTCGCAGACCTGGTGAGATAGGGTTGTGCGGCTTGGAAAGGAAGGAAGGAAAAAGGGAGGCTGAAAAGTCGCAGGCCTGGCGAGAGAGGGGTGTGTGAGGAGGGTGTGTGGGTTGGGAAGAAAGCCAAGAGGGAGCTGAGAGGTCCCATGTATGGGGGATGGGTAGGAATAGGGCGAACTTGGGGTGAGCTGGGGGTGTTGTAGGGAGCAAAATGGGGGACTGATAGACCCCATGAATGGAGAAATGGGCTAGGGGGTACATGGGTGTTGTGGAGAGGAAGGAAACTGAGGGACCCGAAGGATAAAAATATGGTTGGGGCAAGGGAGGGCACTCATGGGGATAAGGTTGGCCTGGGGTGTTGTAATGGACTGGGGAAGTGGGGAAGGAGGTGCAGGTTCGGCTGCAGAGCAGATAATGGGGGTGCAGGTTGGGCGGGGTGTTGAATGGACGGGAAGGGGTGCAGGTTAGGCTGAGGTATTGAATGGACTGGGGGTGGGGGAAAGGGGTGGACGTTGGGCAGGGGTGTTGAATGCACTGGGGTGGGGAAGGAGGTTGCAGCTTGGACGGGGCTGTTGAATGCACTGGGGTGGGGAAGGGGTGCAGGTCGGGCGGGGTGTTGAATGGACTGGGGGTGGGGAAGGGGTGCAGGTCGGGCAGGGGTGTTGAATGGACTGGGGGAGGGGTGCAGGTCGGGCGGGGTGTTGAATGCACTGGGAGTGGGGAAGGGGGTGCAGGTCGGGCGGGGGTGTTGAATGGACTGGGGTGGGGAAGGGGTGCAGGTCGGGCGGGGTGTTGAATGGACTGGGGGGTTCGGAAGGGGGTGCAGGTCGGGCGGGGGTGTTGAATGGACTGGGGTGGGGAAGGGGTGCAGGTCGGGCGGGGTGTTGAATGGACTGGGGGTAGGGAAGGGGTGCAGGTCGGGCGGGGTGTTGAATGGGCTGGGGGTGGGAGCAGGGGTGCAGGTCGGGCGGGGTGTTGAATGGAATGGGGGTGGGGAAGGGGGTTCAGGTCGGGCGGGTGTTGAATGGACTGGGGTGGGGAAGGGGTGCAGGTCGGGCGGGGTGTTGAACGGACTGGGGTGGGGAAAGGGGTGCAGGTCGGGCGGGGTGTTGAATGGACTGGGGTGGGAAGGGGGTGCAGGTCGGGCGGGGTGTTGAATGGACTGGGGGAAGGGGTGCAGGTCGGGCGGGGTGTTGAATGGACTGGGGTGGGGAAGGGTGCAGGTCGGGCGGGGTGTTGAATGGACTGGGGGGGAAGGGGGTGCAGGTCGGGCGGGGTGTTGAATGGACTGGGGTGGGAAGGGGTGCAGGTCGGGCGGGGTGTTGAATGGACTGGGGGGGGAAGGGGTGCAGGTCGGGCGGGGTGTTGAATGGACTGGGAGTGGGGAAGGGGGTGCAGGTCGGGCGGGGTGTTGAATGGACTGGGGGTGGGGAAGGGGTGCAGGTCGGGCGGGGGTGTTGAATGGACTGGGAGTGGGGAAGGGGGTGCAGGTCGGGCGGGGGTGTTGAATGGACTGGGGTGGGGAAGGGGGTGCAGGTCGGGCGGGGTGTTGAATGGACTGGGGTGGGAAGGGGTGCAGGTCGGGCGGGGTGTTGAATGGACTGGGGTGGGGAAGGGGGTGCAGGTCGGGCAGGGGTGTTGAATGGACTGGGGTGGGGGGGTGCAGGTCGGGCGGGGTGTTGAATGGACTGGGAGTGGGGAAGGGGTGCAGGTCGGGCGGGGTGTTGAATGGACTGGGGGTGGGGAAGGGGGTGCAGGTCGGGCAGGGGTGTTGAATGGACTGGGAGTGGGGAAGGGGTGCAGGTCGGGCGGGGTGTTGAAATGGACTGGGGGTGGGAAGGGGGTGCAGGTCGGGCGGGGTGTTGAATGGACTGGGGTGGGGAAGGGGGTGCAGGTCGGGCGGGGTGTTGAATGGACTGAGGTGGGGAAGGGGTGCAGGTCGGGGCGGGGTGTTGAATGGACTGGGGTGGGGAAGGGGTGCAGGTCGGGCGGGGTGTTGAATGGACTGGGGTGGGGAAGGGGGTGCAGGTCGGGCGGGGTGTTGAATGGACTGGGGTGGGGAAGGGGTGCAGGTCAGGCGGGGTGTTGAATGGACTGGGCGTGGGGAAGGGGAGTGCAGGTCGGGCGGGGGCGTTGAATGGACTGGGGTGGGAAGGGGTGCAGGTCAGGCGGGGGTGTTGAATGGACTGGGGTGGGAGGGTGCAGGTCGGGCGGGGTGTTGAATGGATTGGGGGTGGGGAAGGGGGTGCAGGTCGGGCGGGGGTGTTGAATGGACTGGGGTGGGGAAGGGGTGCAGGTCGGGCGCGGGGTGTTGAATGGACTGGGGGTGGGAAGGGGTGCAGGTCGGGCGGGGTGTTGAATGGACTGGGGTGGGAAGGGGTGCAGGTCGGGCGGGGTGTTGAATGGACTGGGGGTGGGGAAGGGGGTGCAGGTCGGGCGGGGTGTTGAATGGACTGGGGAAGGGGGGTGCAGGTCGGGGCGGGGTGTTGAATGGACTGGGGGTGGGGAAGGGGGTGCAGGTCGGGCGGGGGTGTTGAATGGACTGGGGGTGGGGAAGGGGTGCAGGTCGGGCGGGGGTGTTGAATGGACTGGGGTGGGGAAGGGGTGCAGGTCGGGCGGGGTGTTGAATGGACTGGGGGTGGGGGGGTGCAGGTCGGGCGGGGGTGTTGAATGGACTGGGAGTGGGGAAGGGGGTGCAGGTCGGGCGGGGGTGTTGAATGGACTGGGGGTGGGGAAGGGGTGCAGGTCGGTGCGGTGTTGAATGGACTGGGGTGGGGAAGGGGGTGCAGGTCGGGTGGGGTGTTGAATGGACTGGGGGTGGGGAAGGGGGTGCAGGTCGGGCGGGGTGTTGAATGGACTGGGGTGGGGAAGGGGTGCAGGTCAGGCGGGGTGTTGAATGGACTGGGGTGGGGAAGGGGTGCAGGTCGGGCAGGGTGTTGAATGGACTGGGGGTGGGGAAGGGGTGCAGGTCAGGCGGGGTGTTGAATGGACTTGGGGAAGGGGTGCAGGTCGGGCGGGGTGTTGAATGGACTGGGGGTGGGGAAGGGGGTGCAGGTCGGGTGGGGTGTTGAATGCACTGGGGGTGGGAAGGGGTGCAGGTCGGGCGGGGTGTTGAATGGACTGGGGGTGGGGAAGGGGGTGCAGGTCAGGCAGGGGTGTTGAATGGACTGGGGTGGGAAGGGGGTGCAGGTCGGGCGGGGTGTTGAATGGACTGGGGGGGGAGGGGGTGCAGGTCGGGCGGGGGTGTTGAATGGACTGGGAGTGGGGAGAGGGTGCAGGTCGGGCGGGGTGTTGAATGGACTGGGGGTGGGGAAGGGGTGCAGGTCGGTCGCGGGGTGTTGAATGGACTGGGGCAGAGGGGGTGCAGGTCGGGCGGGGGTGTTGAATGGACTGGGGTGGGGAAGGGGGTGCAGGTCGGGCGGGGTGTTGAATGGACTAGGGGTGGGGAAGGGGTGCAGGTCGGGCGGGGTGTTGAATGGACTGGGGGTGGGGAAGGGGGTGCAGGTCGGGCGGGGTGTTGAATGGACTGGGGTGGGGAAGGGGGTGCAGGTCGGGCAGGGGTGTTGAATGGACTGGGGTGGGGAAGGGGTGCAGGTCGGGCGGGGGTGTTGAATGGACTGGGGGTGGGGAAGGGGGTGCAGGTCGGGGGTGTTGAATGGACTGGGGGTGGGGAAGGGGTGCAGGTCGGGCGGGGTGTTGAATGGACTGGGGGGGTGGACTGGGAATGGGGAAGGGGGTGCAGGTCGGGCGGGGTGTTGAATGGACTGGGGGTGGGGAAGGGGTGCAGGTCGGGCGGGGTGTTGAATGGACTGGGGTGGGGAGGGGGTGCAGGTCGGGCGGGGGTGTTGAATGGACTGGGGTGGGGAGGGGGTGCAGGATCGGGCGGGGTGTTGAATGGACTGGGGTGGGAAGGGGGTGCAGGTCGGGCGGGGTGTTGAATGGACTGGGGGTGGGGAAGGGGGTGCAGGTCGGGCGGGGTGTTGAATGGACTGGGGGTGGGGAAGGGGGTGCAGGTCGGGCGGGGTGTTGAATGGACTGAGGTGGGGAAGGGGGTGCAGGTCGGGCGGGGTGTTGAATGGACTGGGTGGGGAGGGGTGCAGGTCGGGCGGGGTGTTGAATGGACTGGGGTGCGGGGCGGTGCAGGTCGGGCGAGTGTTGAATGGACTGGGGTGGGGAAGGGGTGCAGGTCGGGCGGGGTGTTGAATGGACTGGGGTGGGGGAGGGGTGCAGGTCGGGCGGGGTGTTGAATGGACTGGGGTGGGGAGGTGCAGGTCGGGCGGGGGTGTTGAATGGACTGGGGGTGGGGAGGGGGTGCAGGTCGGGCGGGGGTGTTGAATGGACTGGGGGTGGGGAGGGGTGCAGGTCGGGCGGGGTGTTGAATGGACTGGGGTGGGGAAGGGGTGCAGGTCGGGCGGGGTGTTGAATGGACTGGGGTGGGGAAGGGGGTGCAGGTCAGGCGGGGTGTTGAATGGACTGGGGGTGGGAAGGGGTGCAGGTCGGGCGGGGTGTTGAATGGACTGGGGGTGGGGAAGGGGTGCAGGTCGGGCTGGGGGTGTTGAATGGACTGGGGGTGGGGAAGAGGGTGCAGGTCGGGCGGGGTGTTGAATGGACTGGGGTGGGGAAGGGGGTGCAGGTCGGGCGGGGTGTTGAATGGACTGGGGGTGGGGAGGGGGTGCAGGTCGGGCGGGGGTGTTGAATGGACTGGGGTGGGGAAGGGATGCAGGTCGGGCGGGGTGTTGAATGGACTGGGGTGGGGAAGGGGGTGCAGGTCGGGCGGGGTGTTGAATGGACTGGGGGTGGGGAAGGGGTGCAGGTCGGAGGGGGGTGTTGAATGGACTGGGGTGGGGAAGGGGTGCAGGTCGGGCGGGGGTGTTGAATGGACTGGGGGTGGGGAAGGGGGTGCAGGTCGGGCGGGGTGTTGAATGGACTGGGAGAAGGGGTGCAGGTCGGGCGGGGTGTTGAATGGACTGGGGTGGGGAGGGGGTGCAGGTCGGGCGGGAGTGTTGAATGGACTTGGGGGTGGGAAGGGGGTGCAGGTCGGGCGGGGTGTTGAATGGACTGGGGTGGGGAAGGGGGTGCAGGTCGGGCGGGGTGTTGAATGGACTGGGGAGAAGGGGGTGCAGGTCGGGCGGGGTGTTGAATGGACTGGGGTGGGGAAGGGGGTGCAGGTCGGGCGGGGTGTTGAATGGACTGGGGGTGGGGAAGGGGGTGCAGGTCGGGCGGGGTGTTGAATGGACTGGGGTGGGGAGGGGGTGCAGGTCGGGCGGGGGTGTTGAATGGACTGGGGGTGGGGAGGGGTGCAGGTCGGGCGGGGTGTTGAATGGACTGGGGGTGGGGAGGTGGTGCAGGTCGCGGTGTTGAATGGACTGGGGTGGGGAAGGGGTGCAGGTCGGGCGGGGTGTTGAATGGACTGGGGTGGGGAAGGGGGTGCAGGTCGGGGTGGGGTGTTGAATGGATTGGGGTGGGAAGGGGTGCAGGTCGGGCGGGGTGTTGAATGGACTGGGGTGGGGAAGGGGTGCAGGTCGGGCGGGGGTGTTGAATGGACTGGGGTGGGGAAGGGGGTGCAGGTCAGGCGGGGTGTTGAATGGACTGGGGTGGGGAAGGGGTGGCAGGTCGGGCGGGGGTGTTGAATGGACTGGGGTGGGAGAAGGGGTGCAGGTCGGGCGGGGTGTTGAATGGACTGGGGTGGGGAAGGGGTGCAGGTCGGGCGGGGGTGTGATGGACTGGGGTGGGAAGGGGTGCAGGTCGGGCGGGGTGTTGAATGGACTGAGGGGTGGGGGGGTGCAGGTCGGGCGGGGGTGTTGAATGGACTGGAGGTGGGGAGGGGGTGCAGGTCGGGCGGGGGTGTTGAATGGACTGGGGTGGGGAAGGGGTGCAGGTCGGGCGGGGTGTTGAATGGACTGAGGGGTGGGGAGGGGTGCAGGTCGGGGGGTGTTGAATGGACTGGGGTGGGGAAGGGGGTGCAGGTCGGGTGGGGGTGTTGAATGGACTGGGGTGGGGAAGGGGGTGCAGGTCGGGCGGGGTGTTGAATGGATGGGGTGGGGAAGGGGGTGCAGGTCGGGCGGGGTGTTGAATGGACTGGGGTGGGGAAGGGGGTGCAGGTCAGGCAGGGGTGTTGAATGGACTGGGGTGGGAAGGGGGTGCAGGTCGGGCGGGGGTGTTGAACGGACTGGGGTGGGGAAGGGGTGCAGGTCGGGCGGGGTGTTGAATGGACTGGGGGTGGGGAAGGGGTGCAGGTCGGGCAGGGTGTTGAATGGAGTGGGGAAGGAGGGTGCAGGTCAGGCGGGGTGTTGAATGGACTGGGGGTGGGGAGGGGTGCAGGTCAGGCGGGGGGTGTTGAATGGACTGGGGGGGGGAAGGGGTGCAGGTCGGGCGGGGTGTTGGAATGGACTGGGGTGGGGAAGGGGTGCAGGTCGGGCAGGGGTGTTGAATGGACTGGGGTGGGGAGTGCAGGTCGGGCGGGGGTGTTGAATGGACTGGGCTGGGAAGGGGTGCAGGTCGGGCAGGGGTGTTGAATGGACGGGGTGGGGAGGCGGGGTCCCTGGGGGTGCTGAATGGAGCTGGGGGTGGGGAAGGGGTGCAGGTCAGGCGGGGGTGTTGAACGGACTGGGGGTGGGGAGGGGTGCAGGTCGGGCTGTTGACGGACTGGGGTGGGGAAGGGGTGCAGGTCGGGCGGGGGTGTTGAACGGACTGGGGTGGGGAGGGGGTGCAGGTCAGGGCAGTGTTGAACGACTGGGGTGGGGAAGGGTGCAGGTCAGGGCCTGTTGAATGGACTGGGGTGGGGATGCAGGTCAGGCGGGGGTGTTGAACGGACAGGGGTGCAGGTCGGGCTGAAGACCTGAAAGTGCAGGTCGGGCGGGGTGTTGCAGAGGTGCAGGTCAGGCTGAATGGACTAGGGTGCAGGTCGCAGGAGCTGTTCAGAGTCACGCCCTCCATGCGCCATGCATGGGGCCAGGCTGGGCAGTGATGGGCGGGGCACACTGTGGACCAGGACGCTGCACTCCTCTCTTGCATCGCTCAGGCGTCTTGTGCTGGGACAGGCGGGGACAGGCTGATGCTGCTCTTGCCTTCCAAAGTGCAGAGGGCAGCGTGTGGCGGGGGCGGCTGCCTCTGCTGCGTCCCGTTTACAAGCACAGAGGGGCCGCGCGAGGGTTTTCCTGAGACCCTGGGAGTTTTCTGCTGCTCACTTCTGTGTCCCAGCTAAGTGCCTGCGAGGCAGTGGCCCCGCCCCAGACCAGGCCCGCCCCTGCCATTAATGATGGAGCCTGGGACCCGTTTGTGCGCGACACAAACCCACGTGTCATTCGCTGGGCCATTCAGTGTGCCAGTCTGACGGGAGCCGATAGAATGTGCCCCGCGTTCCATCATTTGCATGCACCGCGCCAGGTGCAATGACGTCACTAGCAGCGGTTTCCTGTTCATAGTTGGCAGCGGCAGCTTCACAAGCCGGGCAGCGGCGCGCGCTGGGGCGGAGCTACAGGAGCGGCCCGGCTGGGTGGGGTGCACACTCGGGCACCCAAGGGCTGAGATCCGGGCGGGGCAGAGTCACGCTCTGACCTCGCTGCTGCCTCCCGCCGCAACTCCCTTGAGGCCGGGTAACGCAGTCCGGAGGACGCTACCGCTCCTATGGTGCCACCGGGGCCGCAGTGGCCCGTGGAGGCTCTCTCACATATTCCATCATGCACTGCGTCGCTTCTCCTCCGCCCGCCTAGGGTGGGATTTCCTGAGGACCCGCTCCTGTGACGTCAGGACCTGCCACAGAGGCAGGGCGCCACCCGCCAAGCAAGGAGCAGAGCTAGGGTTGCCAGATGGTTTCAACAAAAATACCGGACACACTTGACATTACATCACAATCTACATTACATCTGATTTAGAAAATACCAGACATTTATATTTTCTCATTTATATTTTCTCAATTTGTTTCCTGAAGAAAAAGCTGAAATACTGGACCATCCCGTTCAAAACCGGACACCTGGCAACCCTAAGCAGAGTGGTGCCTTGTTGGAGCGGTTCCAGCCTCCATATCCGCTCGGCCACCGTCTCTGGTGTCCCTCCTCTGCCCCGCATACCACGGGAGCTGGAGGGCTACCCTGGCTGCACCGCCGCAGGAAACCCCCAACCCCAGTCCTTGTCCTAGCCAGGTACCCCAAGTCTGAACCCGTCCCGCCCGGCCCCGTGTCTCCCTCTGCCTGCCACTCGCTGACCTGGCACCAGCTGAGTGCTCCCCAGAGCCAATTGACTCCGGGCCCTGTTCCCAGGAGGACGCAATTGGAGCACATACCTGGGCACCTTCCGGTCACGGTTCCCAGTCAGTTGCTGTCAGGCCACGGACCGAGCAAATGTCACTTCTGGTCCATGGGATGGCGCCACGGGCATCCACCGTGCCACACGTGCCAGCATGGCCTACACTGTGAGCTTACACCACCCATGTGACTGCTGTTTGTTGCCCTGCGGCGTCACGAGATGCATAGCTCCTGCCTCATGCCAGAACACGCCATGGGAGTTACAATGCCCCCACCGCATCAGTGCATCATGGGAGCCGGGTGGGGTTCCCATGTGTAAGCTGTCAAAGAGGCCCCTGAGAGGGTAGTGTCCGTCTCAGTGTCTGCAAGCTCCGCTGCAGTCACAGGTGGGAGCCCTGAGCCCGAGTCCCTGTCCCACCTGGCTCTTCCTCTGGCCCTTTCAGACTGTCTGGGCCATTGCAGGCTCTGGCTGGGGAGGAGGAGTGTTGCTCTCCAGGAGTGGGGCGTGAGTGGGGTACCTGGCTGGTTTCTATGCTGGCTCTGTGGTAACCCCACTGGCTGCCGTCAGTACCACAGCCCAGAAGGACAGGGGATGAGTCATTATGCAAAGAGGGTCTCTCAACCTGTCTGACCAGCTACCCCCAAAGGAGAGAGACAAAGGAAGGGGAATGCTGCCTGGCTGAGGCAGGGCTGGAAGAGAGTGAGTTAGTTTCTGTCTGGGAGCATGGAGGAGACAGCCTAGGGAAGGAGCTGGGAGTGGGCTGGGATTGTAGGGCCCAGCCACCCCATCTCCAAGGGGGCACTGAGGCCTCTTAGCTGCAGTTCCTGTAACCAGATGGGAGATGCTGTGCTGTATCGTGGAGAATCAATAAACTCCTTGCGCGAAGGAGGGAATAAAGGCTTGCGAACAGGGACTGCTAACAGGGAGTTTGGAGAGGGAGTTCTCCAGGTAAAGAGGAGTAAAACAGGACCCTTGTGGTAAGTGGCTGTCTGGAGTGTGTGTTTGTGTGGGGGGGAGTTATTTGCTGTGTGCTGAGCTTGTGTTTGTCTGGTTGGTTGGTTTGTTTGTTTGTTTGCTTGAAGGAGCTTCTAAAAGGTTTGAAATCTAGAAGCCTCTGTTAATTGGCTGAGCCTCAGTCAGGGGGAGGGGCTACCAGAGCTATATAAGCCTGTGACTCAGCCACCAGGGACTGCTAACAGGGAGTTTGGAGAGGGAGTTTAGAGGGGGAGGTTAGAGGGCACTAGTGACTTCTGGCCTTCTTTAAAACATAACTCTTATAATAATCTATATTCCAGGCGTTTAAAAGAATCCCAGTTTACACTTAAACTTATTCATTAGAAAAATGGAGACAGAAGCCCAGCAGCAGAGTGGGGGCTATCCTGTTTATTGCGTCGGGTGTAACATGTATGATTACCTGCCCTGTGGGCGGGTCGTATATGTGTGCACCCGTTGCAGGAGCTCCTGACCCTCAGAGACCGAGTTCAGGCTTTGGAGGCCAGGGTGGCTGCACTGGAGGAGCTAAGGGAGGTAGAGATATGTGGATGAGACTTTCTGGGACACTGTAGTACTGTCCCACCTCCAGTCTGAGAGCCCCAGTGCTCTTAAGGAGGATGAAAGTCTCAAGGAACAGAGCATTCAAAGGGGCAGAGGAAACCATCCCGTGGTTGGGACCCTCCTCCCAGAGGATGTTGCGTTATCCTTTCGCACTGAGGATACCTCTGAGGGAGGAATGCCAGTTCGGAAGAGGCAGGTGTTAGTAGTGGGTGATTCGATCGTTAGAAACATAGATAGTTGGGTTTGTGATGACCGGGAGAACCGTATGGTCACTTGCCTGCCTGGTGCGAAGGTTGCGGATCTCTCGAGGCATCTAGATAGACTTATGTGTAGTGCTGGGGAGGAGCCGGTGGTCATGGTACATGTAGGTACCAATGACGTGGGAAGGAGTAGGAGAGATGTCCTGAAGGCCAAATTTAGGCTGCTAGGAAAGAGACTGAAATCCAGGACCTCTATGGTGGCATTCTCGGAAATGCTTCCAGTTCCACACGCAGGGCCAGGTAGGCAGGCAGAGATTCAGAATCTCAATGCGTGGATGAGACGATGGTGTAGGGAAGAGGGGTTTGGATTTATTAGGAACTGGGGACACTTTTGGGAGAGGGGGAGCCTATACAGGAAGGATGGGCTCCACCTAAACCAGTGGAACCAGACTGTTGGCACTAAACATTAAAAGGCCGTAGAGCAGTTTTTAAACTGAGAGATGGGGAAAGCCGATTGGTGTGGAGATGCACGTAAATCGGAGGAGACTTCTCTTAGAGGAGAATCCATTGACAGAGATTCTCTAAGCTGTAGTCAGAAAGAGAGGAGGGAGAGGGCAAACCATGGGCCAGAGCAGACAAACAAGCGTGTACAAAGGAATCCAATGCATCAGGGAAGGGCAGACAAATAAGCAGTAGCAAATTTTTAAAGTGCTTCTACACAAATGCTAGAGTCTGACTAATAAGATGGGTGAACTAGAGTACCTAGTATTAAATGAGGAGATTGACATAATAGGCATCACTGAAACCTGGTGGAATGAGGAAAATCTGTGGGACACAATCATACCGGGATATAAAATATATCGAAAGGATAGAGCAGGCCGGGTGGGTGGCGGAGTGGCACTGTATGTGAAAGATAATGTAGAATCAAATGAAATAAAAATATTAAATGAATCAACATGTTCAATAGAATCGCTATGGATAGTAATTCCATGCTCCAAAAATAAGAAATTAGCAGTAGGGATATATTACCGACCACCTGACCAGGACAGGGATACTGACATTGAAATGCTGAGGAGATTAGAGAGGCTACCAAAACAAAGAACTCTATAATAATGGGGATTTTAATTACCCCATATTGACTGGATACATGTCACCTCAGGAAGAGAAGCAGAGATAAAATTTCTCAGTGGCTTAAATGAATGCTTCTTGGAACAGCTGGTGCAGGAACCCACAAGGAGAGGCAATTCTCGATTTAGTCCTGAGTGGAGCGCAGGATCAGGTCAGGAAATAACCGTTACAGGACCGCTTGGGAATAGTGACCATAATATAATAACATTCAACATTCCTGTGGTGGGAAGAACACCTCAGCAGACCAGCACCCTGGCATTTAATTTCAAAATGGGAATTACACAAAAATGAGGAGGTTAGTTAAACAGAAATTAAAAGGCACAGTGACTAGAGCCAAATCCTGCAAGCTGCATGGAAACTTTTAAAGACACCATAATAGAGGCCCAACTTAAATGTATACCCCAAATTAAAAACATAGCAAGAGACCTAAAAAGAGTCACCGTGGCTTAACCACCATGTAAAAGAAGCAGTGAGGGACAAAAGGCATCTTTTAAGAAGTGGAAGTCCAATCCTAGTGAGATAAATAGAAAGGAACATAAACACTGTCAAATCAAGTGTAAAAATGTAATAAAGAAAAGCAAAGAAGATTTTGAGGAACAGCTAGCCAAAAACTCAAAAGAAATAACAAAATGTTTTTAAGTACATTAGAAGCAGGAAGCCTGCTAAAAAACCTGTGGGTCCCCTAGACGATCGAACTATAAAGGCGCAATCAAGGCGATAAAGCCATTGCGGAGAAACTAAATGATTTCTTTGCTTCAGTCTTCACGGCTGAGGGCGTTGGGAAATTCCCAAATCTGCACCGTCCTTTGTGGGTAATGAATCTGAGGAACTGTCCCGGATTGAAGTGTCATTAGAGGAGGTTTTGGAACAAATAGAAAAACTTAATGTTAACAAATCTCCGGGACCGGATGGCATTCATCCAAGGGTTCCAAAAGAACTCAAATGGGAAATTGCTGAACTATTATCTGTGGTTTGTAACCTATCCCTTAAATCGGCTTCCGTACCTAATGACTGGAAGGTAGCCAACGTGACACCAATATTTAAAAAGGGCTCTAGGCGATCCAGGCAATTACAGACCGGTAAGTCTAACTTCAGTACCTGGCAAATTAGTGAAACAATAGTAAAGAATAAAATTGTGAAGCATGTAGAAGAACATAATTTGTTGGTCAAAAGTCAACATGGTTTCTGTAAAGGGAAATCCTGTCTTACTAATCTATTAGAGTTCTTTGAAGGGGTTAACAAACATGCGGACAAGGGGATCCAGTATATATAGTATACTTAGATTTCCAGAAAGCCTTTGACAAGGTCCCTCACCAAAGGCTCTTGTGTAAATTACATGGCCATGGGATAAGAGGAAGGTCCTTTCTTGGATTGAGAACTGGTTAAAAGACAGGAAACAAAGGGTAGGAATAAATGGTAAATTTTCAGAATGGAGAGGGGTAACTAGTGGTGTCCCCAAGGGTCAGTCCTAGGACCAATCCTGTTCAACTTATTCATAAATGATCTGGAGAAAGGGGTAAGCAGTGAGGTGGTAAAGTTTGCGGATGATACCAAACTGTTTAGGATAGTCAAGACAGAAGCAGACTGTAAGGGACTCCAAGAAGATCTCGCCAAACTGAGTGATTGGGCAACAAAATGGCAAATGAAATTTAATGTGGATAAGTGTAAAGTAATGCACATTGGGAAAAATAACCCCAACTATATGTACAGTATGATGGGGGCTAATTTGGCTATGACAAATCAGGAAAGAGATCTTGGAGTTATCGCGAATAGTTCTCTGAAAACTTCCACACAGTGTGCAGCGGCGGTCAAAAGGCAAATAGGATGCTAGGTATTATTAAGAAAGGATAGAAAATAAGACACAGAATATCTTACTGCCCCTGTATAAAACTATAGTACGTCCACATCTTGAATACTGTGTACAGATGTGGTCTCCTCACCTCAAAAAGATATTTTGGCCTTGGAAAGGGTTCAGAAAGGGCAACTAAAATGATTAGGGGTTTGGAACGGGTCCCATATGAGGAGAGGTTAAAGCGACTGGGACTTTTCAGTTTAGAAAAGAGGAGACTGAGGGGATATGATAGAGGTGTATAAAATCATGAGTGGTGTGGAGAGGGCGGATAAAGAAAAGTTATTTATTAGTTCCTAAATAGAAGAACTAGAGGACACCAAATGAAATTAATGGGTAGCAGGTTTAAAACTAATAAAAGAAAGTTCTTCTTCACACAGCGTGTAGTCAGCCTGTGGAACTCCTTGCCAGAGGAGGCTGTGAAGGCTAGGAATATAACAGAGTTTAAAGAGAAGCTAGATAATTTCATGGAGGTTAGGTCCATAAAAGGCTATTAGCCAGGGGATAAAATGGTGTCCTTGGCCTCTGTTTGTCAGAGGCTGGAGAGGGATGGCAGGAGACAAATCGGCTTGATCATTGTCTTGGTCCACCCCCTCTGGGGCACCTGGTGCTGGCCACTGTCGGCAGACAGGATACTGGGCTAGATGGACCTTTGGTCTGACCGGTGCGGCCGTTCTTATGTTCTTATGTTCCCTCTATTCTACTGGCTGGTGGAGTCTGTTCGTGCCATTGCGGGGTGCAGGAGTCAGGGGACCCGATCG
>JAFJHL010000511.1:0-19999 GCA_019425775.1 Rafetus swinhoei
GGGAGACAAGGTCAAATCAGGATCTTAGATGCCTATATACAAATGCAAGAAGTATGGGAAATAAGCAGGAAGAACTGGAAGTGCTAATAAATAAGTACAATTATGACATTGTTGGCATCACAGAAACTTGGTGGGATAATACACGATTGGAATGTTTGTATAGAAGGGTACAGCTTGCTCAGGAAGGATAGACGGGGGAAAAGGGAAGAGGTGTTGCCTTATACATTAAAAATGAACACACTTGGAGTGAGGTAGAGATGGACATAGGAGACGGAAATGTTGAGAGTCTCTGGGTTAGGCTAAAAGGGATTAAAAACAAAGGTGATGTCATGCTAGGAGTCTACTACAGGCCACCTACCCAGGTGGAAGAAGTGGATGAGGCTTTTTTAAACAACTAACAAAATCATCCAAAGCCCAAGATTTGGTGGTGATGGGAGACTTCAACTATCCAGATATATGTTGGGAAAATAACACTGTGGGGCACAGACTACCCAGTAAGTTCTTGGACTGCATTGGAGACAACTTTATTTCAGAAGGTTGAAAAAGCTACCAGGGGGGAAGCTGTTCTAGATTTGATCCTAACAAATAGGGAGGAACTGGTTGAGAATTTCCAAGTGGAAGGCAGCTTGGGTGGAAGTGATCATGAAATCATAGAGTTCACAATTCTAAGGAAGGGTAGAAGGGAGAACAGCAAAATAGAGACAATGGATTTCAGGAAGGCGGATTTTGGTAAGCTCAGAGAGCTGATAGGTAAGGTCCCATGGGAATCAAGACTGAGGGGAAAAACAACTGAGGAGTGTTGGCAGTTTTTCAAAGGGACATTGTTAAGGGCCCAAAAGCAAGCTATTCCGATGTGTCGGAAAGATAGAAAATATGGCAAGAGACCGCCTTGGCTTAACCACGAGATCTTGCATGATCTAAAAATAAAAAAGGAGTCATATAAAAAATGGAAAGTAGGACAAATTACAAAGAATGAATATAGGCAAATAGCACAAGAATGCAGGAGCAAGATTAGAAAGGCAAAGGCACAGAATGAGCTCAAACTAGCTATGGGAATAAAGGGAAACAAGAAGACTTTTTATAAATACATTAGAAGCAAGAGGAAGACCAAGGAGAGGAGGGAGAAACAGTAACAGGAAACTTGGAAATGGCAGAGATGCTCAATGACTTCTTTGTTTCGGTCTTCACCGAGAAGTCTGAAGGAATGCCTAACATAGTGAATGCTAGTGGTAAGGAGGTAATTTTAGAAGGTAAAATAAAAAAAGAACAAGTTAAAAATCACCTAGAAAAGTTAGATGCCTGCAAGTCACCAGGGCCTGATGAAATGCATCCTAGAATACTCAAGGAGCTGATAGAGGAGGTATCTGAGCCTCTAGCTATCATCTTTGGAAAATCATGGGAGACAGGAGAGATTCCAGAGGACTGGAAAAGGGCAAATATAGTGCCCATCTATAAAAGGAAATAAGAACAACCCAGGAAACTACAGACCAGTTAGTTTAACTTCTGTGCCAAGGAAGATAATGGAGCAAGTAATTAAGGAAATCATCTGTAAACACTTGGAAAGTGGCAAGGTGATAGGGAACAGCCAGCATGGATTTGTAAAGAACAAATCATGTCAAACCAATCTGATAGCTTTCTTTGATAGGATAACGAGTCTTGTGGATAAGGGAGAAGCAGTGGATGTGGTATACCTAGACTTTAGTAAGGCATTTGATACGGTCTCGCATGATATTATCAATAAACTAGGTAAATACAACTTAGATGGGGCTACTATAAGGTGGGTGCATAACTGGCTGGATAACCGTACTCAGAGAGTAGTTATTAATGGTTCACAATCCTGCTGGAAAGGCATAACAAGTGGGGTTCCGCAGGGGTCTGTTTTGGGACCGGCTCTGTTCAATATCTTCATCAACGATTTAGATATTGGTATAGAAAGTACGCTTATTAAGTTTGCAGATGATACCAAGCTGGGAGGGGTTGCGACTAATCTGGAGGATAGGGTCATAATTCAAAATGACCTGGACAAATTGGAGAAATGGTCTGAGGTAAATAGGATGAAGTTTAATAAAGGCAAATGCAAAGTGCTCCACTTAGGAAGTGTAGTGGGCTCTATTTGGAAACCACGGGGGAGTGGGCGGGCGAAGCCCGCCCACTTTCTAAAAGCCCCTTCCCCAGCCTTGCGGGAGGGACGACTGGACCCGTGTCCAATTAATTACTGGGGACAAATAATGACAAAAGGGACAAGGAGTGCAGGCTAGAGGTTAATAACTAGGGAACCAGATGGGGACACCGAGCAGAGAACTCGACAGCGCCCACTGCTCCTCGAAACTATCAAGGAGCCAGTGGACGCCGCCCAGAGGAACTCTGCCCGGATCGTGACACAAGGGAGGAACGGAAATAGGCCCCACAGTCGCAGGAAACCCCTCGTCAGCATCCTCCTCCTGGTGTTATAAATGGCGACTTTAGCCAAGGCCAGGAGGAGGTTGACGAGGAGGTCCCGCGACTTTGTGGGGCCATGGATTGGGTGTGCATAGATAAAAAGGTGAGGGGAAAAGTGCAGCCAGAACCTCAACAAGAGGTTCTGGAGGAGCCGAATAGGGGTTGCAACCTGGCGACTCCAGGTATGCGTGCGCCAGGTTTTCCTCACGCCGCAGAAGGGCAGGCTTCCGGATGGGGGTGAACCGCGCCAGGTACACGCCGTGCTCACGGCTCCGTGAAGGAGCCGCTAACCAATGTCCCCGATGGGCCGTGGAATTAGATGGGAATACACGCTGGCCCATCGGGTTCCCACCCTCTATGGGTCTTAGATAGTCCCGCCACTTAGTGTCGGGCGGGACATGAGGGTGGGGAAATGCAGAGTGTGGAGCACGAGCGTGTACAGATGTTCCCTAGGCGCGTTCGAAGCAGACCGGCTGCAATTTTTGCAGCCGGCTGGGGGTCCAAGGATGGGGCTCGGGGGCCCGCGGAACAGGGGCCCGATAATAAGGGACGGAGGGTTTGCAGGAAGGGAGGGGCGGGCGCATTCTCTCGCAGGGCTCTCTGCAGGAAGTCGAGAGCGGCCGCGCAAAACCGCCTTCACCTCCCGGAGTAGGCGCAGAGGGGTTCGAGGGGTGGAAAGCCCCATGCGGCCAGCGAGCGCACGGGATCCACCCAGTCCCCGGCGTAGTCCAGGAGGTCTCCGACCTTGGTGGTTTCTGCCAGGATCAGCCTCCGGCGCACCGAAGGAGACTCCGCCACCTGCACGCACAAGGCTGGATTGTGGAGCAGGCCCGCGAGGAGGTCTGCTCCTCGGCGGCCATTAACGGACCTGGTCGCTGAGAACAGCTTCCAGGTCTGGAGGAGGTCCTGGTAGAATTCCGCAGCTCTGAGAGGTCTCGCGGAAGACCCTCGGATGGATGAAAAAGAGCTGCCGGTCGATCGGAGCCCTCGGAGGCGGCGGAGGAAAGCGCACCCCAAAGTGCTCCATGCCGGACTACCTGCACTAAAGAGGAGTCTCTGCAGGGCCTGGAGGCGGAAGGTCCGGACCTGGCTGCGACGCAGACCAGGCCCTGGCCCCCTCCTCCAGGGGAGAGACAAGGCCCCTGCAGAGACCCAGTGCAGTCCTGGCCAAAAGAACTCCAAAGCTGTCCTCTGAGCTTGGCCAGGACCTCCGGGCCGGGCGCAGGGTGTTGAGTCGGTGCCAGAGCATGGACAGGACCAGCTGATTTAGCACCAGTGCCCTCCCGCGAAGGGAGAGGCACCGGAGCAGCCCTGCCCACCTCCGCAACCGCTCACCCACCCTGGCGTCCAAACCTTGCCAGTTTTCCGGCGGAGAAGGATGCGTGGCGGATAAATAGACGCCCAGATAGAGCAGCGGACCCGCGCTCCACCTGATGGCCTGAAGCGCGGGTGGGAGGGAGCCGGCCCGCCACCCGTCCCCGACCACCAGGCCAGAGCTCTTGACCCAGTTGACCCGGCGGAGGAGGCTGCCGAGTAGACGGCTTGGCAGGCCTCCACCCGCGCCAGGTCGCTCGGGTCCTGACCACGAGGAGCACGCCATCGGGCGACGCCGACAGGACCAGCCGCAGCCCGCCCCGCAGCACCAACCCCGCCAACCTCCTCCGGAGGAGACGGAGGAAGGGCTCGATCGCCAGAGCGCATAGCTGGCCCGACAGCGACACCCCTGACGTACCCCGCCCGGCTGACCGGCTCGGTCAGGGTCCAGTTGAGCCTGACCAGACACTCCGCGAGAGCCGCACAGCACCCGGAGAAAACCCACAAAACGGGCCCGGCCGAAGGCCAGCAGGGTGCCCAGGAGATACCCGGTCCATCCTGTCGAACGCCTTCTCCTGGTCCAGGGACAGGAGGGCGAACGACAAGCCGTCCCTACACCCCAGCTCTAAGAGATCCCGGACCAAATACAAGTTGTCAAAAATACTACGCCCGGACGGTGTAGGTCTGGTCGGGATGGATCACGTTCGCCAGCACGGACCGCAGTCGCAGCGAGATGGCTTTCGCTACGACTTTGTAGTCCGTGCTGAGGAGCGAGACGGACGCCAGTTCAGAGGTCGCGGAGGTCCCCTCTTCGGCACAAGGCAGCACCGCCGCCTGCACGACAGAGGAGGACCCCGCCTCCGCGACTCGCCCAGACGGTAACGCAGGTCTGGGCCGAGGACGCCCCAGAACACGCGGTAGAACTCCACGGTCAGCCCGCCCATGCCCGGGTTTTATTGTTGGGCATGAGACGGAGGGCTTCCGAGAACTCGCCAGAGTGAGAGGCAGCTCTAGCCGGTCTCGGTCGCCCGCGCTGACCGCCGGGAGCTCGGTCCAGAGGACCTTGCAGGCGCCGGCCGTCGGATCCGGGAGAACAAACTGGCGTAGAAGGCCCTGGCCCTTCCACGCATCTCCGCCGGATCCGTGAGGGGGTGCCGCCTCTGCTAAAAGGCAGGTGACGTGCTTTTTAGCCCCCTCCTTTCTCCAGGGCGAAGAAGCGGAGCCGCGATCCATCTCCGAAGGAGCTGGATGCGGATCGAACAGCGCCCCGGCCCTGTGATCTTCCAGGGCCCGGAGCTCCTCCCGCCTCTCCGGTACGCCGCGGAGGGATGGATCCTCGGGGCGGACACCAGGCGCCTCAAGCTTCAAGACCTCCTGCCCAACTGCTCTATCGCCGCATCCCTCCGCCGGCTGGCGCCCGGGAGTAGTCGCGCAGAAGAGCCGGGCGCGCACCTTCCCCACGCCCCACCATCGCCGCGCGAGGGAAAGGCGGGCCGCTGCTCCTGCCAGGCCCGCCAGAACTCCCGGAAGGACGCACGAAGCCCACGCCCTCCAGCAGGCTATTATTAAATGCCAATAGGCCGCCCCAGCCTCTCCGAACTCAGAGAGGCTTTCACGGCCACCAAATGGTGGTCCGTGAACGGGCCGGCCGGATGCTGGAGGAGTGGGCCCGTGCCAGGTGGAAACGAGAAGGTAAATGCGATCCAACCGGGAGTGGCTCGACCGATTGTCCCCACCCGGACGTAAGTAAAGGTGGTACTGTCGTCCGGGTGGTGGTCTCGCCAGACGCCCACCAGGAGTGATGGTCCACGATCTCCTGAGGACGCCCGCTGCGCCTGGCAGTTCGCGAGTCCTACACGGTCCCGGCCATCGAGGGTGGTGTTGAAATCCCCGCCCAGGACCAGGCACTCGCGAGGATCCAGAGTGCCGAGGAAGGTGGCCGCCTGCCGGAAAAAGGCGACCTGGTCCGGGCCCGCGTTCGGGGCGTCGACGTTGACCAAGTTCAACGCCAGCCCCTCCACGCGGGCCCGGACGTGCAGCAGGCGGCCCGGGACGACCTCGGCGGTCCCCAGCACCTCGGGCCGTAGGGCAGGGGAGAACAGGTGGCCACCCGGCCGAGCGAGCGCCGAGGTGGCTGAAATATACCCCGTCCCCCCACTCCAGCCGCCAGCCAGCCTCGACGGCTGGAGTCGTGTGGGTCTCCTGCAGGAAGGCCACCGAGTACCCCCCCTCCCGGAGGAAGGAGAGCACCCGGCTCCTGCGGAGACCCGCCCTACAGCCCCGGCATTCAATGTTGCTAGTGTGGTGTACTTCATGGTGAGGGCTGGGGTGGATCCTCGCGGGCAGGTGAATCGGGCGGCCCTCTCGCAGGCCCCGCAGCAGACCGCCTCCCGACCCGAAAGTTAGAGAGCGCCTCGAAATCTGCGGGTCCGGCGGTAGGCCGCTGCCCTGCCTATTGGTCCCTCTCCTCCCGCAACAGGCCCCTGGTGGCCTGAAGAATGGAATGAAAGTCCCCAGCGCTGGAGGGCGAGCTGCACCTTCCTTTCGCCGCGGTTATCCGCGAGGAATTGGCGCAGCTCGCCTCCTCAGCGCCGAGGGGGAACCAGGAGTCTCTCCGTCCGGCCCCGGGTGGAGCTCACGGGCCACGGAGACGGGCAAACAGGGATCCGATCTCAACGCGCGCCGACACCGACGGCGCTGCTGCCGCCCCCGACTCCCGGCAAGGGGGCGCGGAGGGAACAAGGCAGCCCCTAACGGGTTGGGGACCGGGATTCAAATACCACCCCGAGGGCCGCCCGCAGCTAGCGGGAACGAGACGGCTCGTGGGGTGGTACTAGAGGACATTTGGGGGCAATGGGAACGGATCAGGTGTCGCGCGGAACCGGGTTGGGAAAGGAACGGGGCGCAGCGAAGGGTGTTTTTGGTGGTAGGGGCGGGAGGAGGGGTGGGCTGTGGACCGGACAAGGGTTCGGGTTGGGGAGTGAGGGAGAGGCAGGGGTGGGAAAGGAATTGGGAACAGGAGAGGACTCGGGCTGGAGATGGGTTCATAAAGGGCGGAAACGAGGGTGGGGGGGATCGACGCGGGAGGGGATCAGAGTCCCTGGCGGGTCTGGGAGGGGGTCCCCGTGACTATCCCACCGGCTGCGGCGCCCGAACGGGGACCTGGGATTCAGGGGCAGGAAGGGGCCCACGCCGACGCCGGGCTCAGGTGGAGAGGCAGGAGTTGATACCTCGGCGCCGGCTAGGTGGTGCCTTCTGCTGGGCTCCCTGCGGGAAGGGGAGATGACCGCCCCGCCGGTTACGAGAGGGGCGCCCAGATCCGGGACCCGGCCGCTGGCGCCCGCCGCCGCCCCTGAGGGCTCGGCGGCATCGGCCCGGCGCCGAGTCGGCCGGGCCAGTGGGTAATATCAGGGCGCCCGAGTGTGAGGACGGGGTCGGCCACCTGGGACACAGGGTTGAGGTTAGGGGGAGGAGGGGGCGGCCTTGCAGAGTCGCCGCCCAGACCGAGGCCCGCTGGCGGAGGGTCGTCCTCCCCCTGAGTGAGCGGGGTCAGACCCAGGGCCTCGATCTCCTCGAAGATGGAGCTGAGTTCCATCCTCGGCCCCAGAGCCTTCTCCGGCCGCCAAGGCAACAATTACCTCAGCGGGCACGGAGGGGGGCTCGGTTGGAGCCGGGGCCGGGGGGTCTCCACCCGAGACCTCCTCTTGGAGGGGCTCCACAGGGAGGGGGACGTCGTCCCCCCTCGCTGCCACGGCCTCCTCGTCCGGTGCCTCCTGCTGAAGCTCGTCGGGGGCGCTCTCGGCAGCGCTGGCCCCCCTCGGGATCTTTCGGAGGGGGGCCTTCCCACCCTCCCCATCGAAGGGGGGAGATGGGGCCCGCGAACGGCGGGCTTTGCGCTTCCCCCGGACGAGCGCCCAGCCCTCCGAGGTGGAGGTGGAGGGCTGGTCAGCAGGGGCAAGGCCGGGGCGCCAGTTTTCGGGAGGGCGTTGTTGCAGGGGTGGGAAGGGAAGGGAAAGGGATACCCCACCTGGGGGAGCCTCTCCTCGCCCGGCAACAACCGCGCCACCCTCTCCCCTCGGGCCCCGCAGAGACAGATCGAGTAGAAGCGGCCCGCCTGCTCGCCGGGCACGCCGGGAGGGGGCACCCGGCTCCCGAGCAGAGCCGCCGGTTGGAGGAGGGGCGGCCGCGAGGCCGGACTACCAGGGGCCGGCGGTGGTGGGGCCGGGCGCCTCGGCCCCGGGGCCCGGACGCCTCCGACCGGGCCAAGGGACAGTCCTCCGGACGTGCCCCATCGCCCGGCAGAGGAAGCACCGGGACTCCCGAGGAGTAATGGACCCGGTAGAGGCCCCTGGTAGGGCACCATGAAGGACTCTCGAGCGCCTCGCCACGCGCCGCCGCAGCAGCTGCAGCTGAACCTGCCGGCGGAAGGACAAGACGTGGCGGAGGGCGGGTCCTTACAGCCCAACGGGAGAGGGCTGATGGTAAAATGGGCCTCCCAGAGTGGAGAGGGAAGGCAGCAGGGCGGCATTCGGGAGGAAGGGCGGACGGAGGTAAGGACCACCCGCACGCCCAGGTCCTCCAGCGGTTCGAGGCACGTGCACACGCCCCACCGCCAGGCCCTCTCCACCGCCTCCTGGGCGGCGGCCTCCGAGGCAAGGAAGAACACCACCTTGCCGCAATTTGGAGGTCCGCCACCACGGCCGAGGCCCCCACCACTCGCCAACGCCCGCACGTAAGTTTCGGACGGGGGCGAGGCGGCGACCAGGAGGCAACGGACGCCGCGCCTCCTGGTCAGGTGGGAAAAGGGCCCCGGCCCCCAGGGATGGAGCTGGAGGCGGCAGTAGCGATGACCCGCACGTGGGCGGCAGCGCCACCTGGGCGCACGCCTGGGGGTCAGATGGATCACCCCAGAGCCGGTGGGGGAACAGCAGGGAGGGGAGGGGCTGCAGCGGATGGCGGGCCGCAGTGGGTGGGGCGGCCTCGGCCACGGAGGGGTCGGCTCGGCCGGGCCTTTGCCCTTCTTCCTCCCCGGCCCTTTACCGGCCGAGGTAGAAGGCCCACCTGCAGGGGGCGCCGTGGCAGCGGCGGAGCTCGGGCTGGGGTCGGGAGGTCAGCCGCAGCAGTTGTTTGGGCCGGTGGCAGTGGGGACCGTAGGGCCAGCGGGGACAGGGGCCTCCTCCATCGTGGGAAAAGGGTGGAAGGAGGCACAGATGGGAAGGAGGAAGGGTAAGGGCTAGCCACTCCTCCTCACCCAACAAGAGGCAGGGGAGGAGGGCATCAATGAAAGGAAGGGGTGTGAAAAGGGAAGGGCACTGGTTCGAGGAAAGGGCAACCGTGGAAGGGGAGGGTCAGCAGCCACTCCTCCCTGCTTAGACTGTGGCAGAGGAGGAGGGCGCTATTGCAGGGGAGAAGGGCGCGAGGGCAAGGGAATATAGAGTTGAGGGGGGAGGGGAAGGGAGAAGCAGCCACTCTCTCCCACTGACTGATTGCAGGGAGAGAGGGCGCTGGCAGGGGCAGGGTAAAAAGGGGGAACCGAGGGGCCAGCTACCACCCTCCTGCAAGGCTGGACACAGAGGAGGAGGGCGCTGGCAGGATGGGACAGGGGACACAGTAGCGTATGTAGGGCGGGGACCGGCTCCTCTGGCTGCACTGGGGTACCAAGGGGGCTATGGGATCAGTGAGGGGAGTGAAGTGTACGAGGGGCTAACTAAAAAGGTGGGGGCGAGGCACGAGCGCTCGGGGGGGAGGGGAGTCCGGGCAGGCAGAGCGGTGCCAAAAAGGCCAGCGGGAACTTGGGGGAGGAGATTCTAGGAAGGTAGGACTTGGGAAACAAGACAGCAGCTGGGAGGGCGGGCACACACACAACCAGGCTAGCTGGGGCAGGGGCGTGGCAGGTAACTAGCTGTGGAGTGGGTGTGGCAGGCAAGGAACCTTAGGGAGGGAAGGACAAACTGGGCTGGCAGTGGGAAGGAGAAGCTGCTGGGGTAGGGTGGGGTGAGCAGGGTGAGGGGGCCCCTGCCAAATGTAACTGAGGGAGGGGGCCAAGTCCACGGGGTGGGAGGAGCACACCCACGAGCGCTGTGGGGCTCGACCTCGCCCACCGCTGCAGCAAACAGTCCCAGGGGCAGGTGGAGCAGTAAACCCCACCAAGGAGAAGAGAAGTCCCGGTGGTGATAAAGGTGGTGGAGGGGGCAGTGGTGGCAGCAGGAAGAGGGGGCAGCTGGACTGGGGAGGGCTCTAAGCCTCTCCCCGGCCCCCTCTTAGCTCAGTTCTATGCACACCACCCCAGGAGCAGATGAAAACACTAAGTCTCTAAAACAAGCCCTCCACAGTTCTAGGCAGCGGTCTCCTCTTCTCCTCCTCGGCGGGCACAGCAGCAGCAGTGGGCGGGTAGCAGCCGGCAAGGGAAGGCCTCCGGGTGGTGGGTGCAGGTGGGTCCTCTTCCTCTGGAGTGGAGGGAGAGGGGGGGCAGCCAGCAAGCCCCCCCTCTCCCCGCAGACAACAGCAGCTGGTGGTGGTGGTGGTGGGCTGGAGCAGTAACAGCAGCGTTGTCCAGGGGGAGCAGGTCTCGGCAGGCAGGCGGGTGGGTGGTGACTGGGTAGGGCAGGGAGAGCCCCGGCTGGTGCAGGAGCAGGGAGAGAAGGCAGCCCCTGCACCCCGCTGCCTCTCCTCCTTCTCTGGAGTGGGGCGGGCGCTCTATTTGGAAAACACGGGGGAGTGGGCGGGCGAAGCCCGCCCACTTTCTAAAAGCCCCTTCCCCAGCCTTGCGGGAGGGACGACTGGACCCGTGTCCAATTAATTGCTGGGGACAAATAATGACAAAAGGGACAAGGAGTGCAGGCTAGAGGTTAATAACTAGGGAACCGGATGGGGACACCGAGCAGAGAACCCCGGACAGCGCCCACTGCTCCTCGAAACTATCAAGGAGCCAGTGGGCGCCGCCCAGAGGAACTCTGCCGGATCGTGACACAAGGGAGGAACGGAAATAGGCCCCACAGTCGCAGGAAACCCCCTCGTCTAGCATCCTCCTCCTGCTGTTATAAATGGCGACTTTAGCCAAGGCCAGGAGGAGGTTGACGAGGAGGTCCCGCGACTTTGTGGGGCATGGATTGGGTGTGCATAGATAAAAGGTGAGGAAAAGTGCAGCCAGAACCTCAACAAGAGGTTCTGGAGGAGCGGAATAGGGGCTGCAACCTGGCGCACTCCAGGTATCGTCGCCAGGTTTTCCCTCACGCCGCAGAAGGAGCAGGCTTCCGGGATGGGGTGAACCGCGCCAGGTACACGCCCGTGCTCACGGCTCCGTGAAGGAGCCGCCAACTAATGTCCCCGATGGGCCGTGGAATTAGATGGGAATATCGCTGGCCCATCGGGGTTCCCCACCCTCTATGGGTCTTAGATAGTCCCGCCACTTAGTGTCGGGCGGGACATGAGGTGGGGAAATGCAGAGTGTGGAGCACGGCGTGTACAGATGTTCCCTAGGCGGTTCGAAAGCAGACCGGCTGCAATTTTTGCAGCCGGCTGGGGAAATCAGGATGGGGGCTCGGGGCCAGCGGAACAGGGGCCCGATAATAAGGGACGGAGGTTTGCAGGAAGGAGGGGCGGGCGTACCCTCTGCAGGGCTCTCTGCAGGAAGTCGAGGCGGGCGCGGCAAAACCGCCTTCACCTCCCGGAGTAGGCGCAGAGGGGTTCGAGGGTGGAAAGCCCCATGCGGCCAGCGGCGCACGAGGATCCACCCAGTCCCCGGCGTAGTCAGGAGGTCTCCGACCTTGGTGGTTTCTGCCAGGATCAGCCTCCGGCGCACGAAGAGACTCCGCCACCTGCACGCACAAGGCTGGATTGTGGAGCAGGGGCTCCGCGAGGAGGTCTGCTCCTCGGCGGCCCTAGCGGACCTGGTCGCTGAGAACAGCTTCCAGGTCTGGAGGAGGTCCTGGTAGAATTCCGGCAGCTCTGAGAGGTCTCGCGGAAGACCCCTCGGATGGATAAAAAGAGCTGCCGGTCGTGTCGGAGCCCTCGGAGGCGGCGGAGGAAGCGCACCCCAAAGTGCTCCATGCCGGACTACCTGCACTAAAGAGGAGTCTCTGCAGGGCCTGGAGGCGGAAGGTCGGACCTGGCTGCGCCGCAGACCAGGCCCTGGCCCCCTCCTCCAGGGGGAGAGACAAGGCCCCTGCAGAGACCCAGTGCAGTCCTGGCCAAAAGAACTCCAAAGCTGTCCTCTGGAGCTTGGCCAGGACCTCCGGGGCCGGGCGCAGGGTGTTGAGTCGGTGCCAGAGCATGGACAGGACCAGCTGATTTAGCACCAGTGCCCTCCCGCGAAGAGAGGCACCGGGCAGTCCTGCCCACCTCCGCAACCGCTCACCCACCCTGGCGTCCAAACCTTGCCAGTTTTCCGGCGGAGAAGGATGCGTGGCGGATAAATAGGCGCCCAGATAGAGCAGCGGACCCGCTCCACCTGATGGCCTGAAGCGCGGGTGGGAGAGCCGGCCCGCCACCCGTCCCGACCACCAGGCCAGAGCTCTTGACCCAGTTGACCCGGGCGGAGAGGCTGCGAGTAGGCGGCTTGGCAGGCCTCCACCGCGCCAGGTCGCCGGGTCCTGGACCACGAGCACGTCATCGGCGTCGCCGACAGCACCAACCGCAGCTCCGGCTCCCGCAGCACCAACCCGTCAACCTCCTACGGAGAGGCGGAGGAAGAACTCGATCGCCAGAAGCGTACAGCTGGCCCGACAGCGGACACCCCTGGCGTACCCCCGCCCGAAGCTGGCCGGCTCGGTCAGGGTCAAGTTGAGCCTGACCAGACACTCCGCGAGCGTACAGCACCGGAGAAAACCCACAAAGCGGGGCCCGAAGCGAAGGCCTGCAGGGTGCCCAGGAGATACCGTGGTCCATCCTGTCGACGCCTTCTCCTGGTCCAGGGACAGGAGGCGAGCGACAAGCCGTCCCTACACCCCAGCTCTAAGAGATCCCGGACCAAATACAAGTTGTCAAAATACTACGGCCGGGGCGGTGTAGGTCTGGTCGGGATGGATCACGTCCGCCAACGGACCGCGGTCGCAGCGAGATGGCTTTGCTACGACTTTGTAGTCCGTGCTGAGGAGGCGAGGCGGGGCGCCAGTTCCGTGGGTCGCGGAGAGTCCCCCTCTTCGGCAATAAAGCGAGCACCGCTCGCCTGCCTGACTGAAGGAGGACCCGCTCTCAGAACTCGGCCCAGGCGGTAGCGAGGTCTGGGCGAGGGCGTCCCAGAACTGCGGTAGAACTCCACGGTCAGCCCGTCCATGCCGGGGTTTTATTGTTGGGCATGAGGCGGAGGCTTCGAGAACTTCGGCCAGAGTGAGAGGCAGCTCTAGCGGTCTCGATCGCCAGCGTGACCGTCGGGAGCTCGGTCAGAGGACCTTGCAGGCGTCGGCCGGTCGGATCGGGAGAACAAACTGGCGTAGAAGGCCCTGGCCCTTCCACGCATCTCCGCGGATCCGTGAGTGCCGTCCTCTGCTAAAGGCAGGTGGCGTGCTTTTAGCCCCCTCCTTTTCTCCAGGGCGTAGAAGAAGCGGGGCATGATCCATCTCCCGAAGGAGCTGGATGCGGGATCGAACAAAGCGCCCGGGCCTGTGATCTTCCAGGGCCCGGGCTCCTCCGCCTCTCCCGATGCAGCCGGCGGAGGATGGATCCTCGAGGCGGACACCAGGCGCCTCTCAAGCTTCAAGACCTCCCGTTCCAACTGCTCTATCGCGCATCCCTCCGCCGGCTGGCGCCGGGAAAGTCGCGGCAGAAGAGCGAGCGCGCACCTTCCCCACGTCCCACCATCGCGCGCCGAGAAGGCGGGCGCTGCTCCTGCCAGGCCGCCAGAACTCCCGGAAGGGCGCCACGAAGCCCGTCCTCCAGCAGGCTATTATTAAAATGCCAATAGGCGGCCCCAGCCTCTCCGAACTCAGAGAGGCTTTCCACGCCACCAAATGGTGGTCGTGAAGCGGGGCGGCGGATGCTGGAAGTGGGCCCGTGCCAGGTGGAAGCGAGAAAGGTAAATGCGATCCAACCGGGAGTGGCTCGACCGATTGTCCCCACCGGGACGTAAGTAAAGGTGGTACTGTCGTCCGGGTGGTGGTCGCCAGGCGTCCACCAGGGAGTGATGGTCCACGATCTCCCTGAGGGCGTCCGCTGCGGCCTGGCAGTTCGCGAGTCCTACGGTCCCGGTCGCCGAGGTGGTGTTGAAATCCGCCCAGGACCAGGCACTCGCGAGGATCCAGAGTGCCGAGGAAGGTGGCGCCTGCGGAAAAGGTGACCTGGTCGGGCCAGCGTTGGCGTGAGCGTTGACCAAGTTCAGCGTCAGCCCCTCCACGAGCCGGACGTGCAACAAGCGGCCGGGGCGACCTCGGCGGTCCCCAGCACCTCGGGCCGTGGGGCAGGGAGAACAGGGTGGCCACCCGGCCGGCGGCGCCGAGGTGGCTGAAACCCCGTCCCCACTCCAGCCGCCAGCCAGCCTCGGCGGCTGGAGTCGTGTGGAGTCTCCTGCAGGAAGGCCTACCGAGTACCTCCCTCCCGGAGGAAGGAGAGCACCCGGCTCCTGCGACCGCCCTACAGCCCGGGCATTCAATGTTGCTAGGATGGTGTACTTCATAGTGAGGGCTGGGGTGGATCCTCGCGGGCAGGTGAATCGGCGGCCCCGCAGGCCCGCAGCAGACCGCTCCCGACCCAAAAGTTAGGAGCGTCTGAAATCTGCGGGTCGGCGGTAGGCGTCGTCCTGCCTATTGGTCCCTCTCCTCCCGCAACAGGCCCCTGGTGGCCTGAAGAATGGAATGAAAGTCCCCCAGCGCTGGAGGCGAGCTGCACCTTCCCTTTCGCCCGCGGTTATCCGCGAGTGGCGCAGCTCGCTCCTCAGCGCCGAGGGAACCAGGAGTCTCCTCCGTCCGGGCCCCGGGTGGAGCTCACGGGCCACGGAGGCGGGCAAACAGGGATCCGATCCCCAGCGCGGCGCCCGACACCGGCGGCGCGCGCTGCCCGTCGACCCGGCAAGAGGCGGCGGAGAACAAGGCAGCCCCTAACGGGTTGGGGACCGAGGATTCAAATACCACCCCGAGGCCGCCCGCAGCTAAGCGAGCGAGGCGGCCCCGTGGGTGGCACTGGAGACATTTGGGGGCAATGGGAGCGGATCAGGAAAGGAGGCGGCAGCGGAAGGGTGTTTTTGGTGGTAGGGGCGGGAGGAGGGTGGGCTGTGGACCGGACAAGGGTTCGGGGTTGGGAGTGAGGAGAGGCAGGGGTGGGAAAGGAATCGGGAGCAGGAGAGGACTCGGGGCTGGAAATGGGTTCATAAAGGCGGAAACGAGGGTGGGGAGGATCGGGCGGGAGGATCAGAGTCCCTGGCGGGGTCTGGGGGGTCCCCGTGACTATCCCACCGGGCTGCGGCGCCTCGAGCAGGGACCTGGGATTCAGGGGCAGGAAGGGGCCCACGCCGGCGCCGGGCTCAGGTGGAGAGGCAGAGTTGATACCTCGGCGTCGGCTAGGGTGGTGCCTTCTGCTGGGCCCCCTGCGGGAAGGAGATGACCGCCCGCCTCGGTTACGAGAGGCGCCCCAGATCCGGGACCCGGCCGCTCGGCGCCTGCCGTCGCCCCTGAGGCTCGGCGGCATCGGCTCGGCGCTCGAGTCGGCCGGGCCAGTGGGTAATATCAGGCGCCCGAGTGTGAGGGCGGGTCGGCCACCTGGGACACAGGGTTGAGGTTGAGGTTGGGGAGGAGGAGGCGGCGCGAGTCGCCGCCCAGACCGAGCCCGCTGGCGGAGTCGTCCTCCCCTGAGTGGCGGGGTCAGACCCAGGGCCTCGATCTCCTCGAAGATGGAGCTGAGTTCCATCCTCGGCCCCAGAGCCTTCCCCTCCGGTCGCCAAGGCAACAATTACCTCAGCGGGCACGGAGGGCTCGGTTGGAGCCGGGGCCGAGGGGGCTCCACCGAGGCCTCCTCTTGGAGGGCTCCACAGGGAGGGCGTCGTCCCCCTGCTCCACGGCCTCCTCGTCCGGTGCCTCCTGCTGAAGCTCGTCGGGCGCTCTCGGCAGCGCTGGCCCCCTCGGGATCTTTCGGAGGGGCCTTCCCACCTCCCCATCGAAGGGGAGATGGGGCCAGCGAGCAGGGGCTGCGCTTCCCGAACGGCGTCCAGCCCTCCGAGGTGGAGGTGGAGGCTGGTCAGCAGGGGCAAGGCAGCGCTTTCGGTTTTCGGGAGGCGTTGTTGCAGGGGTGGGAAGGAAGGGAAAGGATACCCCCACCTGGGGGGAGCCCTCTCCCTCGCCCGGCAACAACCGCGCCACCCTCTCCTCCTCGGGCCCCGCAGAGACAGATCGAGTAGAAGCGGGGCCCGCCTGCTCGCTCGGGCACGCCGGAGGGGGCACCCCCGGCTCCCGAGCAGAGCCGTCGGTTGGAGGAGGGGCAGCCGCGGAGGCCGGACTACCAGGGGGGCCGGCGGTGGTGGGGCGGCGCCCTCCGGGCCCAGGGGCGGACGCCTCCTCCGACCGGGCCAAGGGACAGTCCCTCCGGGCGTGCCCCATCGCCCGGCAGAGAAGCACGGGACTCCCGAGGAGTAATGGACCCGGTAGAGGCCCCTGGTAGGGCACCATGAAGGACCCCTCGGCGCCTCCCGCCACGCGCCGCCCGGCAGCAGCTGCAGCTGAACCTGCGGCGGAAGGACAAACGTGGCGGAGGCGGGGTCACTTACAGCCCAGGAGAGGGCTGATGGTGAAATGGGCCTCCCAGAGTGGAGAGGAAGGCAGCAGGGCGGCATTCGGGAGGAAGAGGCGGGGACGGAGGTAAGGACCACCCGTGCGCCCAGGTCCTCAGCGGTTCGAGGGCACGTGCCGCCCCACCGCCAGGCCCCTCTCCACCGCCTCCTGGGCGGCCTCGAGCAGGAAGAACACCACCTTGCCATACAATTTGGAGGCCGCCACCACGGCCGAGCCCCACCACCCTCGCCAACGCCCGCCGCGTAAGTTTCGGCGTGGGGCGGCGGCGACCAGGAGGCAACGGACGCCGTGCCTCCTGGTCAGGGTGAAAGGGCCCGGCCCCCAGGGATGGAGCTGGAGGCGGCAGTGGGCGGATGACCCGGCATGTGGGGCGGCAGCGGCCACCTGGGCGTGCGCTCTGGGGGCCGTAGATGGATCACCCCAGAGCCGGTGGGGAACAGCAGGAAGGAGGGCTGCAGCAGGTGGCGGGGCCGCGGTGGGCGGGGCGGCCTCGGCCACGGAGAGTCGGCTTTCGGGCGGGCCTTTGCCCTTCTTCCCTCCCGGCCCTTTTTACCGGCCGAGGTAGAAGGCCCACCCGTAGCAGGGGCGTCGGCCGTGGCAGCGGAGCTCGGGCTGGGGTCGGGAGGTCAGCCGCAGCAGTTGTTTGGGCGGTGGCAGTGGGGACCGTGGGGCCAGCGGGGACAGGGCCTCCTCCATCATAGAAAAAGGTGGAAGGAGGCACAGATGGGAAGGAGGAAGGGTAAGGGCTAGCCACTCCTCCTCACCGAACAACAGGCAGAGGAGGAGGGCATCAATGCAAGGAAAGGGCGGAAAAGGGGGCACTGGTTCGAGGAAGGAGCAACCGAGGAAGGGAGGGTTGGCAACCACTCCTCCCTGCTAAAACTGAGGCAGAGGAGGAGGGCGCTATTGCAGGGGGGAAGGGTGCGAGGGCAAGGGATATATGGTTGAGGAGGAAGGGAGAAGCAGCCACTCTCTCCCACTGACTGATTACAGGAGAGGCGCTGGCAGGGTAGGGTAAAGGGGAACCAAGGGGCCAGCTACCACTCCTCCTGCAAGGCTGGACACAGAGGAGGAGGCGCTGGCAGGCAGGCAGGGGCAAGGCAATAGGTGCAGGGCGGGGCCGGCTCCTCCGGCTGCACTGGGGTACAAGGGGGCTATGGATCAGTGAAAGGGGAGTGAAGTGCACTGGAGGGGCTAACTAAAAGGGGGGGCGAGGCACGAGCGCCGGGGAGGGGAACCTGGGCAGGCAGAGCGGTGCCAACAGCAGGGGAACTTGGGAGGGGGGAGATTCTAGGAAGGTAGGACTGGGAAACAAGACAGCAGCTGGGAGGGCGGGCACACACAACCAGGCTAGCTGGGGCAGGGGCGTGGCAGGTAAGAAGCTCTGGGGTTGGTGTGGTGGGTAAGGAACCTTAGGGAAGGGAAAACAAACTGGGCTGGGCTAGTGGGGCAGGGCAGGCTGCTAAGGTAGGGTGGGGTGAGCAGGGTGAGGGGGCCTCAGCCAAATGTAGCTGAGGGAGGGGGCCAAGTCCAAGGGGTGGGGAGGAGCACACCCACGAGCGCTGTGGGGCTCGACTCGCCCACCGCTGCAGCAAACAGTCCCAGGGGCAGGTGGAGCAGCAAACCCCACCAAGGAGAAGAGAAGTCCCGGTGGTGATAAAGGTGGTGGAGGGGCAGTGGGGTGGTGGCAGCAGGAAGAGGGGGGCAGCTGGACTGGGGGGAGGGCTCTAAGCCTCTCCCCCGGCCCCCCCTCTTAACAGCTCAGTTCTATGCACACCACCCCAGGAGCAGATGAAAAACACTAAGTCTCTAAAACAAGCCCCCTCCACAGTTCTAGGCAGCGGTCTCCTCTTCTCCTCCTCGGCGGGGCACAGCAGCAGCAGTGGGCGGGTAGCAGCCAGCAAGGGAAGGCCTCCGGGTGGTGGGTGCAGGTGGGTCCTCTTCCTCTGGAGTGGAGGAGGGGGGGGCAGCCAGGCAAGCCCCCCCTCTCCCGCAGACAACAGCAGCTGGTGGTGGTGGTGGTGGTGGGCTGGAGCAGCAACAGCAGCGTTGTCCAGGGGAGCAGGTCTCGGCAGGCAGGCGGGTGGGTGGTGACTGGGTAGGGCAGGAGAGCCCGGCTGGTGCAGGAGCAGGAGCAGGAGCAGGAAGAGGGAAGAGGGCAGCCCCTGCACCCCGCTGCCTCTCCTCCTTCTCGGGAGTGGAGTGGGGTGCTGAGTGGCTGCCCGCTGAGCCAGAGGCAGAGAAGCCCCTCCAGGAGCACTTTTGGGCAGAGCCTGACCCCTCCCAGTCAACTGACCGGAAGCCAGGAGGCGTGTCCAGGGCTATAAAAGCCTAGCCTGAAAGCTCAGTCTGGGCCTAGCTTCCAGAGGTCTGCCTGTTGCTCCCTGCCTGGGAGGCTGAGGTCTGGCCTGGACCACCAGGGGTGCTTGACCTGGAGGACAGACCTGAACCCCTGTGCTGGCCCACGCCCAAGGACTGGACTGGACCATCAGCTGTGCCTGACCCGAAGGACCGACCCGAACGCCTGCACCGGCCTGCACCTGAGGACTGGCTGGGACCGCTGGACCTGCAAGGGGCTGAGGACTGGCCTGGACTACCCGGACCCCAGCTGGACCTGACAACCCCCAAACCCCCGATAGACCAGCCAGAAGACCAGGTACGCGCCGAGAGGGAAAAGGGAAGTAGCCCAGGGAACACTGACCACCATTAAGGGCACCCAGGTCAGCATGTTGTGGGCTGGATCCCCGCTGACCCGGCAGCAGACCGTATTGCTGCTGTTAGGGCCCTGGGCTGGGACGCAGTGGAGTGGGCGGGCCTGCATCCCCCCCCGCCACCCACCTACCGGGTGGCAGCCTCCCCCTCTCTGCCACTGCAGGTGAGTTGCATGAACCCCTCCTGAAAGAGGTGACAAACTACTTGCTACTGTTTACCTGTGTTTTGTTTGCTGCCCCGCCTGGAACAAGGCCTGGGCTATGGACCTACTGTTTCCCCCTGTTTTTTTGCTGCCCCACTCTGACCTAGGGCCGGTGCTTCTGAACTGACTGTGTGCTTGTCGGCCCGCCCTGAACCAAGGCAGGGCGCTGAACTTGTTGCCTGTCACCATGCCTGAAACCAAGGCCAGGGTCACTGGACTACTGATTGGCCTCACTTTGATGTTGCCCCACTCAAGACCTGGACTTGGACTACTGAACTGGGGGCTTGTTTTAGTGCCTGCAGTAGTGGGGCGGAGTGGCCGCCCACTGACCTGGAGGCAGAAGAGCCCCTCTGGGAGCCCTAACTGGCTACAGGAGGGAACAGATTCTATAGCACTCAGCTGGAGGTGGTGTTCAACCGCTTGGTTCAACCTCTTGGTTAAACAGAAGATCGTGAGAGTGGTCCCTGAAGAGGGATGGGGTGGGTGGTTGGGTGGGACGGATGGAGGTAAAGGGGATGGTGTATACCGACCAGATCATTTGCAGAACCCATTTATCTGATGTTATAGATTGCCAATTGTTATAAAATGGCAGCAAATGATGACTGAATGGCTTACGTGA
>JAFJHL010000703.1:0-24999 GCA_019425775.1 Rafetus swinhoei
ATGCTGTTACACGCTGGCTTCTAGCCGAGCTTCCCCTACACTAGGGCCTGCTCTTCCTGGGCCGCTTCCATCTCCTCCTCCATAGGTACCTGGGTCTCTCTGATAGGGCCGCTGCTCCCAGCCAGTCCACAGCCTCTGGCAGGTGTAGGGGTCCGGGCCAGTCCTCAGCTTCCAGCCAACGCGGGGGTCCGGGCCAGTCCTCAGCCTCTGGCTGGCACAGGAGCACTAGGCTGGCATCCATCTCCACTGCTGGATGGCTCCCCACTGCCCTCCTGGGCAGGCCTTTTATAGTCCTGGTCCTGCCTCCTGACTTCCTGTCAGGTGAGGGGGCAGGGCCAGGCTATGCCCACAAGGGCTCATGGAGGGGTTCCTCCCCCTCCGGCTCCGTGGGTGGCCACTCTACTCCACTCCACTCCTGAGAAGGAGGAGAGGCAGCAGGGTGCAGGGGCTGCTCTCTTCCTTCTCCCCCCGTTCCTGTTCCTGATCCCGATCCACTGCCTGCACCAGCCGGAGCCCTCCCCACCTCACTGAGCCACCACCACCCACCACCTGCTGAAACCCCAACGCTGCTGGGCTGCTCCCCGGACAGCGCTGCTGTTGCTGCCTACCACCGCCACCAGCTGTTCCTGTTGCCCGAGAGGAGGGGGCCTGCCGGCTGCCCCCTCCTCCTCCGCTCAGAGAAGGAGGACCACCCCACCAGCACCTACCACCTTGGAAGCCTTCCCCTGCTCCCTGCTGCTTGCTGCCTGCCCACTGCTGCTGCTGCACCGCTGAGAAGAGGAGATCGCCATCGACAACTGTGGAGGTTTGTTTAAAGGACTGAGCTTCTTTCATCTGCTCTAGGGGTGGTGGTGAACTGAGCTGTTGAAAGGGGGCCGGAGAGGCTCAGAGCCCTCCCCTAGTCCAGCCCGCCCCCGCTGCCACCACCCCCAACGCCCCTCCACGCCCCTCACCACCTGGACTCTCTCTTCTCTCCCCTGGCGGGTTTGCTGCCCGCCTCCACCTGGGACCCTGCTGCAGCGGTGGGTGAGGTCGAGCCCTCCTGGCAGCGCTCGTGGGCGTGCTCCTCCCCACCCCCTTGGACTTGGCCCCCTCCCTCAGCTACATTTGGCTGGGGGCCACCTCACTTTGGTCACCTACCCTACCCCAGCAGCTTGTTTCCTTCCCCACTGCCTGCCCCTCCCTGCTAGCCTAGGTTGTTTCCCTTCCTCCCCAAGTTACTTACCCACCACACCCATTCCCAAAGTTTGTTATCAGCCACGCCCCTACCCCAGCCAGCCCAACTGTGTGTGAGCCCCGCCCCCTCAGCTGCTGTTGTGTTCCATTTGACCTTCCCCCAGCTGTCCATGAAGCCTCTGAGCACTACCCAAATTGCCTTGCCCTCCCTGCCCGCGCTCGTGCCCCATCCCCCTTTTAGTTAGCCCCCTGTTCCGTGCACCTCCCCAATGGTCCCATAGTTTCCCTATATACCCCAGTGCAGCCGGAGGAGCCGGCCCCGCCCTGTACCTGTGCCTTGTCCCCTGCCTGCCCGCCAGCGCCCTCCTCCTCTGTCCGCAGCCTTACAGGGAGGGTGGTTGCTGGCTCCTCGTCTCCTCTGTTTGTCCCGCCATTTCTGGTGCCCTCCTCCCTGCAATAGTCAGCGGGAGGAGTGGTTGCCTTCCTCCCCCTCCACCCAATCGCGCCCCCTTTTTTTCCCCACGTTCCTCCCCCACAATAGCGCCCTCCTCCTCTGCCACAGGCTCAGCAGGGAGGAGAGGCTGCTAAACCCGCCCCCTTCCTCAGTTGCCCTTCCTGGAACCTGTACCCTTCCTCTCCCCTTCCTTCCCCTTATTGGCGTCCTCCTCCCTGCCTGTTGTTCGGTGGGAGGAGCGGTCAACTCCGCCCCTCAACCTCCTCCCCCTTTTGCCAATTGAAAGCCCCTTCCCCCTTCATGATGGAGAAGCCCCTGCCCCTGTCAGTCCCACGGTCCCCGTTACCACCGAGCCCAACGACTGCTGCGGCTGACCTCCCGACCCCAGGTCGAGCTCCGCCGCTGCCACGGGCGCTCCCCAGATTTGGGAGCAACCACCACCTCGGCCGGAAAAAAAGGCGGGGAAGAAAAAGGGCAAAGGCCCGGCCCGAAGGCCAAATCCACCGTGGCCGAGGCCGCCCGTCCCCTGTGGCCTATCATCTACCACAGTCCCTCCTTCCCCTGCTGTTCCCACCACCAGCTCTGGGGTGATCCATCTGACCCCCAGGCGTCGCCCAGGTGGCGCTGCCGTGCCCCCACATGCCGGGTCATCTGCCCCTACAGCCGCCTCAGCTCCATCCCTGGTGGCCGGGGCCCTTTCCCACCTTGACCAGGAGGCACGGCGTTCGCTGCCTCCTGGTCGCCGCCTCGCCCACATGGAAACCTCGTGCGGGCGTTGGCGAGTGGTGGGGGCCTCGGCCGTGTGGACCTCCAAAATGTATGGCAAGCGGTGTTCTTCCTTGCCTCGGAGGCCGCCGCCCGGAGGCGGTGGAGAGGGCCTGGCGGTGGGGCGTGCGTGCCTCGAACGTTGGAGGACCTGGGCGTGCTGGTGGTTCTCACCTCCGTCCGCCCTTCCTCCCCAATGCCGCCCTGTTGCCTTCCCTCTCCGCTCTGGGAAAACCCGCCATATCGACCATCAGCCCTCTCCGCTGGGCTGTAAGGACCCCGCCTCCGCCACGCTCCTGTCCTTCCGCCGGCAGGTACAACTGCAGCTGCTGCCGGCGGGCGTGGCGGGAGGCGCCGAGGGGTCCTTCTGGTGCCCTACCAGGGGGCCCATTACCGAGTCCACTACTCGGGAGACCCGTGCTTCTCTGCCGGGCGATGGGGCACGCCCGGAGGGACTGCCTTGGCCCGGTCGGAGGCGCCCGGGCCCCGAGCCCGGAAGGGCGCCGCCCCACCACCGCCGGCCCCCTGGTAGTCCGACTCCGCGCCGCCTCCTCCAACCGACGGCTCTGCTCGGGAGCCGGAGGCGCCCGGCGTGCCCGAGCGGCAGGCGGGCCCCGCCTCCACTCGATCTGTCTCTGCGGGCCCGAGGAGGAGAGGGTGGCGCGGCTGTTGCCGGGCGAGGAGAGGGCTCGGGTGGAGGTATCCTCTTTCCAACCCTTATCGCAACGCCCCCCCCGGAAACCAAAAGCGCTCGGCCTTGCCCTTGCTGACCAGCCCTCCGCCTCCACCTCGGAGGGCTGGACGCCGTCCGGGAAGCGCAAAGCCCGCCGGTCGCGGGCTTCCTCTCCCCCCTCCGATGGGGAGGGTGGGAAGGCCCCCCGAAAGATCCCGAGGGGGCCAGCGCTGTCAAGATCGCCCCGCGAGCATCAGCAGGAGGCGCCGCCGAGAAAGGTGGCAGCGAGGGGGACGACGACGCCTCTGCGGAGCCTATCCAAGAGGAGGCCTCGGTGGAGCCCCCTGCCCCGGCCCAACTGAGCCCTCCTCCGTCCCCCGCTGAGGTAATTGTTGCCTTGGCGGCCGGAGGGGAAGGCTCGGGGCCGAGGGGATGGAGTTGAGCTCCATCTTTGAGGAGATTGAGGCCCTGGGTCTGACCCCACTCACCCAGGGGAGGACGACCTCCGCCAGCGGGCTCGGTCTGGGCGGCGACGCTGTGGCGCCGCCTCCTCCTCAACCCTGTGTCCCAGGTGGCCGACCCCGCCTCTCACACTCGGGCGCCCTGATATTGCCCACTGGCCCGGCCGACTCGAGCGCCGGAGCTGATGCCGCCGAGCCCTTAGAGGCGACGGCTGGCGCCGAGCGGCCGGGTCCCGGGCTGGGGTGCCCTCTCCAGCAACCGAGGCGGGCAGTCACCCCTTCCCGCTGGGGGCCCCACAAGACACCACTCTGGCCGACGCCGAGGCACCAACACCTGTCTTTCAACCTGAGCCCGGCGCCGGGCGCTGGCCCCCTTCCTGCTCCCTGAATCCCAGGTCCCCATTCGGGAGGCGCCGCAGCCTGATAAGATGGCCATGGGGACCCTCCAGACCTCACCCGGGATTCTGATCCTCCCCGCCCCGATCCTCCCCATCTCCAGCCCCAAGTCCTCCCCTGCTCCCGATCCCTTCCTACCCCTGCCTTCCCCTCACTCCCTAACCCCGAACCACTGTCCCGGCCTAGAGCCCACCCCTTCTCCCGCCCCTCTGACTGTGGAGAACCCCCGCTGCCGCCCCCTGCCTCCTCCCATACCAGTCCCTGTCGGGTCACCTGACCTACCCCACTGCCCCCAAATGTCTCAGTGCCACCCCACGGGGCCGCCTCTCGCTTAGCTGCGAGCGGCCCTCGGGGGTGGTATTGTGTCCCCGGTCCCCAACCCGTTAGGGGCTGCCTTGTTCCTCCGCCGCCTCCTCGCCGGGTCGGGACGGGCAGCGCGCGCCATCGGTGTCGGGCGCCGCCGGGATCGGATCCCTGTTTGCCCGCCTCCGTGGCCCGTGAGCTCCACCCGGGGCCCGGACGGAGGAGACCCTGGTTCTCGGCGCTGAGGAGCGGGCTGCGCCACCTCGCGGATAACCGCTGGGCAAAGGAAAGGTGCAGCTCGCCTCCAGCGCTGGGGGACTTCATTCCATCCTCCAGGCTACTAGAGCTCTGCTGCAGGAGGAGAGGGACCAACAGGCAGGACGATGCGGCCTACCGCCGACCCGCAGATTTCGAGACGCCTCCTGACCTTTTGGGTCGGAGAGCGGTCTGCTGCGGGCCTGCGGGGGCCGCTGATTCACCTGCCCGCGAGGATCCACCCCAGCCCTCTCAATGCAGTACACAACCGTCGCGACACTGAACGCCCGGGCTGTAGGGCGGTCGCAGGAGCCGGGTGCTCTCCTTCCTCCGGGAGGGGGTACTCGGTGGCCTTCCTGCAGGAGACCCACACGACTCCAGCCGCCGAGGCTGGCTGGCGGCTGGAGTGGGGACGGGGTATATTTCAGCCACCTCGGCGCCGCCGGCCGGGTGGCCACCCTGTTCTCCCTGCCCTACGGCCCGAGGTGCTGGGGACCGCCGAGGTTGTCCCGGCCGCTTGTTGCACGTCCGGGTTCGCGGAGGGGCTGACGCTGAACTTGGTCAACGCTCACGCCAACGCTGGCCCGACCAGGTCACCTTTACCGGCAGGCGGCCACCTTCCTCGGCACTTTGGATCCTCGCGAGTGCCTGGTCCTGGGCGGGATTTCAACACCACCTCGATGACCGGGACCGTAGGACTCGCGAACTGCCAGGTCGCAGCGGACGCCTCAGGGAGATCGTGGACCATCACTCCCTGGTGGACGCCTGGCGAGACCACCACCCGGACGACAGTACCACCTTTACGTCCGGTGGGGACAATCGGTCGAGCCACTCCCGGTTGGATCGCATTTACCTTCTCGCTTTCCACCTGGCACGGGCCCACTCCTCCAGCATCCGGCCGCCCCGCTTCACGGACCACCATTTGGTGTGGAAAGCCTCTGAGTTCGGAGAGGCTGGGGCCGCCTATTGGCATTTTAATAATAGCCTGCTGGAGGACGGGCTTCGTGGGCGCCCTTCCGAGTTCTGGCGGCCTGGCAGGAGCAGCGGCCCGCCTTTCCCTCGGCGCGGCGATGGTGGGACGTGGGGAAGGTGCGCGCCCGGCTCTTCTGCCGCGACTACTCCCGGGGCGCCAGCCGGCGGAGGGATGCGGCGATAGAGCAGTTGGAACGGGAGGTCTTGAAGCTTGAGAGGCGCCTGGTGTCCGCCCCCGAGGATCCATCCCTCCGCGAGGCGTACCGGGAGAGGCGGGAGGAGCTCCGGGCCCTGGAAGATCACAGGGCCCGGGGCGCTTTGTTCGATCCCCGCATCCAGCTCCTTCGGAGATGGATCATGCTCCCGCTTCTTCTACGCCCTGGAGAAAAGGAGGGGGCTAAAAGCACGTCACCTGCCTTTTAGCAGAGGACGGCACTTCTCACGGATCCGGCGGAGATGCGTGGAAGGGCCAGGGCCTTCTACGCCAGTTTGTTCTCCCGGATCCGACCGAAGCCGACGCCTGCAAGGTCCTCTGACCGAGCTCCGACGGTCAGCGCTGGCGATCGAGACCGGCTAGAGCTGCCTCTCACTCTGGCCGAGTTCTCGAAGCCCTCCGCCTCATGCCCAACAATAAAACCCCGGCATGGACGGGCTGACCGTGGAGTTCTACCGCGTGTTCTGGGACGCCTCGCCCAGACCTCGCTACCGCCTGGGCCGAGTCTGAGAGCGGGTCCTCCTCTGTCAGGCAGGCGAGCGGTGCTCGCCTTTATTGCCGAAGAGGGGGACTCTCGCGACCCACGGAACTGGCGCCCCGCCTCGCCTCCTCAGCACGGACTACAAAGTCGAGCAAAAGCCATCTCGCTGCGACTGCGGTCCGTGTTGGCGGACGTGATCCATCCCGACCAGACCTACACCGCCCCGGCCGTATTTTTGACAACTTGTATTTGGTCCGGGATCTCTAGAGCTGGGGTGTAGGGACGGCTTGTCGTCGCCTCCTGTCCCTGGACCAGGAGAAGGCGTCGACAGGATGGACCACGGTATCTCCTGGGCACCCTGCAGGCCTTCGCTTCGGGCCCCGCTTTTGTGGGTTTTCTCCGGTGCTGTACGCTCGCGGAGTGTCTGGTCAGGCTCAACTGGACCCTGACCGAGCCGGTCAGCTTCGGGCGGGGGGTACGTCAGGGGTGTCCGCTGTCGGGCCAGCTGTACGCTCTGGCGATCGAGCCCTTCCTCCGTCTCCTCCGTAGGAGGTTGACGGGGTTGGTGCTGCGGGAGCCGGAGCTGCGGCTGGTGCTGTCGGCGTACGCCGATGACGTGCTCCTCGTGGTCCAGGACCCGGGCGACCTGGCGCGGGTGGAGGCCTGCCGCTCTACTCGGCAGCCTCTCCGCCCGGGTCAACTGGGTCCAAGAGCTCTGGCCTGGTGGTCGGGGACGGGTGGCGGGCCGGCTCTCCCACCCGCGCTTCAGGCCATCAGGTGGAGCGGGTCCGCTGCTCTATCTGGGCGCCTATTTATCCGCCACGCATCCTTCTCCGCCGGAAAACTGGCAAGGTTTGGACGCCAGGGTGGGTGAGCGGTTGCGGAGGTGGGCAGGACTGCTCCGGTGCCTCTCCCTTCGCGGGAGGGCACTGGTGCTAAATCAGCTGGTCCTGTCCATGCTCTGGCACCGACTCAACACCCTGCGCCGGCCCCGGAGGTCCTGGCCAAGCTCCAGAGGACAGCTTTGGAGTTCTTTTGGCCAGGACTGCACTGGGTCTCTGCAGGGGCCTTGTCTCTCCCCCTGGAGGAGGGGGGCCCTGGTCTGCGGCGCAGCCAGGTCCGGACCTTCCGCCTCCAGGCCCTGCAGAGACTCCTCTTTAGTGCAGGTAGTCCGGCATGGAGCACTTTGGGGTGCGCTTTCCTCCGCCGCCTCCGAGGGCTCCGATACGACCGGCAGCTCTTTTTTATCCATCCGAGGGGTCTTCCGCGAGACCTCTCAGAGCTGCCGGAATTCTACCAGGACCTCCTCCAGACCTGGAAGCTGTTCTCAGCGACCAGGTCCGCGCCGCCGAGGAGCAGACCTCCTCGCGGAGCCCCTGCTCCACAATCCAGCCTTGTGCGTGCAGGTGGCGGAGTCTCCTTCGGTGCGCCGGAGGCTGATCCTGGCAGAAACCACCAAGGTCGGAGACCTCCTGGACTACGCCGGGGGGGACTGGGTGGATCCGGCGCCGCTGGCCGCATGGGGCTTTCCACCCTCGAACCCCTCTGCGCCTACTCCGGGAGGTGAAGGCGGTTTTGCCGCGCCCGCCTCGACTTCCTGCAGAGAGCCCTGCGAGAGGGTACGCCCGCCTCCCTTCCTGCAAACCCTCCGTCCCTTATTATCGGGCCCCTGTTCCGCGGGCCCCGAGCCCCATCCTTGACCTCAGCCGGCTGCAAAAATTGCAGCCGGTCTGCTTTCAACCGCGCCTAGGGAACATCTGTACACGCTCGTGCTCCACACTCTGCATTTCCCCACCCTCATGTCCCGCCCCGACACCAAGTGGCGGGACTATCTAAGACCCATAGAGGGTGGGGAACCCCGATGGGCCAGCGTGTATTCCCATCTAATTCCACGGCCCATCGGGGACATTAGCTGGCGGCTCCTCCACGGAGCCGTGAGCACGGGCGTGTACCTGGCGCGGTTCACCCCCATCCCGGAAGCCTGCCCTTCTGCGGCGTGAGGGAAAACCTGGCGACGATACCTGGAGTGCGCCAGGTTGCAGCCCCTATTCGCTCCTCCAGAACCTCTTGTGAGGTTCTGGCTGCACTTCTCCTCACCTTTTATCTATGCACACCCAACTGCTGCCCCACAAAGTCGCGGGGACCTCGCCAACCTCCTCCTGGCCTTGGCTAAAGTCGCCATTTATAACACCAGGAGGAGGATGTTAGACGAGGGGGTTTCCTGCGACTGTGGGGCCTATTTCCGCTCCTCCCTTGTGTCACGATCCGGCAGAGTTCCTCTGGGCGGCGCCCACTGGCTCCCTTGATAGTTTTGAGGAGCAGTGGCGCTGTCCGGGTTCTCTGCTCGTGTCCCCATCTGGTTCCCTAGTTATTAACCTCTAGCCTGCACTCCGTCCCTTTGTCATTATTTGTCCCCAGTAATTAATTGGACACGGGTCCAGTCGTCCCTCCCGCAAGGCTGGGGAGGGGCTTTAGAAAGTGGGCTTCGCCCACTCCCTGGTTTTGTCCAAATAGACTCCACTCCACTCCTGAGAAGGAGGAGAGGCAGCAGGTGCAGGGGCTGCTCTCTTCCTTCTCCCCGCTCCTGTTCCTGATCCCGATCCCACTGCCTGCACCAGCCGGAGCCCTCCCACCTCACTGAGCCACCACCCACCTCCTGCTGAAACCCCAACGCTGCTGGGCTGCTCCCCCCGGACGACGCTGACGCTGCTGCTGCTGCCTACCACCGCCACCAGCTGTTCCTGTTGCCCGAGAGGGGAGGGGGGGGCCTGCCGGCTGCCCCCCCTCCCCTCCTCCGCTCCAGAGAAGGAGGACCACCCCACCAGCACCTACCACTTGGAAGCCTTCCCCTGCTCCCTGCTGCTTGCTGCCTGCCCACTGCTGCTGCACCCGCTGAGGGGAGAAGAGGAGATCGCCATTGACAACTGTGGAGGGGGTTTGTTTAAAGGACTGAGCTTTTTCATCTGCTCTAGGGGTGGTGGTGAACTGAGCTGTTGAAAGGGGGCCGGGAGAGGCTCAGAGCCCTCCCCTAGTCCAGCTGCCCGCCCCCGCTGCCACCACCCCCAACGCCTCCACCGCCCTCACCACCTGGACTCTCTCTTCTCCCCCTGGCGGGGTTTGCTGCCCCGCCTCCACCTGGGACCCTGCTGCAGCGGTGGGTGAGGTCGAGCCCTCACAACGCTCGTGGGCGTGCTCCCTCCCCACCCCCCTTGGACTTGGCCCCCCTTCCTCAGCTACATTTGGCTGGGGGGCCACCTCACTTTTGGTCACCTACCCTACCCCAGCAGCTTGTTTCCTTCCCCACTGCCTGCCCCTCCCTGCTAGCCTAGGTTGTTTTTCCTTCCTCCCAAGTTACTTACCCACCACACCCATTCCCAAAGTTTGTTATCAGCCACGCCCCTACCCCAGCCGGCCCAACTGTGTGTGAGCCTCGCCTCTCAGCTGCTGTTGTGTTCCATTTTGACCTTCCCCAGCTGTCCGCAAGCCTCTGAGCACTACCCAAATTGCCTTGCCCTCCCTGCCCCGAGCGCCGTGCCCCATCCCCTTTTAGTTAGCCCCTGTTCCGTGCACCTCCCCAATGGTCCCATAGTTTCCTATATACCCCAGTGCAGCCGGAGGAGCCGGCCCCCGCCCTGTACCTATTGCCTTGTCCCCTGCCTGCCCTGCCAGCGCCTCCTCCTCTGTCCGCAGCCTTACAGGGAGGAGTGGTCGCTGGCTCCTCGGTCTCCTCTGTTTGTCCCGCCATTTCTGGTGCCCTCCTCCCTGCAATAGTCAGCGGAGGGAGTGGTTGCCTTCCTCCCCTCCACCCAATCGCGCCCCTTTTTTTTTTTCCCACGTTCCTCCCCCACAATAGCGCTCTCCTCCTCTGCCACAGGCTCAGCAGGGAGGAGAGGCTGCTAAACCCCGCCCCTTCCTCAGCTTGCCCTTCCTGAAACCTGTACCCTTCCTCTCTCCCTTCCTTCCCTTATTGACGCCCTCCTCCCTGCCTGTTGTTCGGTGGGGAGGAGCGGTCAACTCCCGCCTCCAACCTCCTCCCCTTTTGCCAATTGAAAGCCCCTTCCCCTTCATGATGGAGGAAGCCCTGCCCCTGTCAGTCCCACGGTCCCCGTTACCACCGAGCCCAACGAATGCTGCGGCTGACCTCCCGACCCCAGGTCCGAGCTCCGCCGCTGCCACGGCCGACGCCTCCCAGATTTGGGAGCAACCACCACCTCGGCCGGAAAAAGGGCGGGGGAAGAAAAGGGCAAAGGCCCGGCCCCAAGGCCAAATCCACCGTGGCCGAGGCCGCCCGCCCCTGTGGCCCTATCATCTACCACAGTCCTCCTTCCCTGCTGTTCCCACCACCAGCTCTGGGGTGATCCATCCACGGCCCCCAGAGCGCACGCCCAGGTGGCCGCTGCCGCCCACATGCCGGGTCATCTGCCCCTACAGCCGCCTCCAGCTCCATCCCTGGTGGCCGGGCCCTTTCCACCTTGACCAGGAGGCACGGCGTCGCTGCCTCCTGGTCGCCGCCGCCCCACATGGAAACCTACGTGCGGGCGTTGGCGAGGGTGGTGGGGCCTCGGCCGTGGTGGCGGCCTCCAAAATGTATGGCAAAGCGGTGTTCTTCCTTGCTCGAGGCCGCCGCCCAGGAGGCGGTGGAGAGGGGCCTGGCGGTGGGGCGGCACGCGTTCTCGAACCGTTGGAGGACCTGGGCGCACGGGTGGTTCTCACCTCCGCCCCGCCTCTTCCTCCCCAATGCCGCCCTGCTTGCCTTCCCTCTCCGCTCTGGGAAAACCCATATCGACCATCAGCCCTCTCCCGCTGGGCTGTAAGGACCCCGCCCGCCACGCCCTGTCCTTCCGCCGGCAGGTACAACTGCAGCTGCTGCCGGCGGGCGTGGCGGGAGGCGCCGAGGGGTCCTTCTGGTGCCCTACCAGGGGCCCATTACCGAGTCCACTACTCTTCGGGAGACCCGGTGCTTCCTCTGCCGGGCGATGGGGCACGTCCGAGGGACTGCCCCTTGGCCCGGCCGAGGAGGCGTCCGGCCCCGGAGCCCGGAAGGGCGCTGCCCCACCACCGCCGGCCCCTGGTAGTCCGGACTCCGCGCCGCCTCCCAACCGACGGCCCTGCTCGGGAGCCGGAGGCGCCCCCTCCGGCGTGCCCGAGCGGGCAGGCGGGCCCCGCCTCCACTCGATCTGTCTCTGCGGGGCCCGAGGAGGAGAGGGTGGCGCGGCTGTTGCCGGGCGAGGAGAGGGCCCCGGTGGAGGTATCCCCTTTCCAACCCTTATCGCAACGCCCCGAAACCAAAAGCGCCTGCCTTGCCCTTGCTGACCAGCCCTCCGCCTCCACCTCGGAGGGCTGGACGCCGTCCGGGAAGCGCAGCCCGCCGTCGCTGGCTTCCTCCCTCCGATGGGGAGGTGGGAAGGCCCTCGAAAGATCCCGAGGGGGCCAGCGCTGTCAAGACGCCCGGCGAGCATCAGCAGGAGGCGCCGGCCGAGAAAGCCGTGGCAGCGAGGGGACGACGACGCCCCCTGCGGAGCCTATCCGCGAGGAGGCCTCCGGTGGAGCTCCCCGGCCCCGGCTCCAACTGAGCCTCCTCCGCCCCCGCTGAGGTAATTGTTGCCTTGGCGGCCGGAGGGGAAGGCTCCGGGGCCGAGGGGATGGAGTTGAGCTCCATCTTTGAGGAGATTGAGGCCCTGGGTCTGACCCCACTCACCCAGGGGGAGGACGACCGCCAGCGGGCTCGGTCTGGGCGGCGACGCCTGTGGCGCCGCCTCCTCTCCTCAACCCTGTGTCCCAGGTGGCCGACCCGCCTCTCACACTCGGGCGCCCTGATATTGCCCACTGGCCCGGCCGACTCGAGCGCCGGAGCTGATGCCGCCGAGCCCTTAGAGGCGACGGCTGGCGCCGAGCGGCCGGGTCCCGGGCTGGGGTGCCCCTCTCCAGCAACCGAGGCGGGCAGTCACCCCTTTCCTGCTGGGGGGCCCCACACAAGACACCACTCTGGCCGACGCCGAGGCACCAACACCTGTCTTTCAACCTGAGCCCGGCGCGGCGCTGGCCCCCTTCCTGCTCCCGATTCCCAGGTCCCCATTCGGGAGGCGCCGCAGCCTGATAAGATGGCCATGGGGACGCCCTCCAGACCTCACCCGGGATTCTGATCCTCCCACGCCCCGATCCTCCCCATCTCCAGCCCCAAGTCCTCCCCTGCTCCCGATCCCTTTCCTACCCCTGCCTTCCTCACTCCCTAACCCCGAACCACTGCCCGGCCTAGAGCCCACCCTTCTCCCGCCCCTGACTGTGGAGAACCCCCCGCTGCCGCCCCCGCCCTCCTCCCATACCAGTCCCTGTCGGGTCACCTGACCTACCCCCCACTGCCCCCCCAAATGTCTGCTAGTGCCACCCCCACGGGGCCGTCTCGTTCCCGCTAGCTGCGAGCGGCCCTCGGGGGGTGGTTTTTGTGTCCCCGGTCCTCAACCCGTTAGGGGCTGCCTTGTTCTCCGCCGCCTCCTCGCCGGGTCGGGACGGGGCAGCGGCGCCATCGGTGTCGGGCGCCGGCCGGGATCGGATCCTGCTTGCCCGCCTCCGTGGCCCGTGAGCTCCACCCGGGGCCCGGACGGAGGAGAACTCCTGGTTCCTCTGGCGCTGAGGAGCGGGCTGCGCCAATTCCTCGCGGATAACCGCTGGGCAAAAGGAAAGGTGCAGCTCGCCTCCAGCGCTGGGGGACTTCCACTCATCCTCCAGGCTACTAGAGCTCTGTTGCAGGAGGGGAGAGGGACAAATAGGCAGGACGATGCGGCCTACCGCCGACCCGCAGGTTTCGAGACGCCTCCTGACCTTCGGGTCGGAGAGCGGTCTGCTGCGGGCCCGCGGGGGCCGCTGATTCACCTGCCCGCGAGGATCCACCCCAGCCCTCTCAATGCAGTACACACCGTCGCGACACTGAACGCCCGGGCTGTAGGGCGGGTCCCGCAGGAGCCGGGTGCTCTCCTTCCTTCGGGAGGGGGTACTCGTGGTTTTCCTGCAGGAGACCCACACGACTCCAGCCGCCGAGGCTGGCTGGCGGCTGGAGTGGGGGGACGGGTGCATTTTAGCCACCTCGGCGCTCGCCGGCCGGGTGGCCACCCTGTTCTCCCCTGCCCTACGGCCCGAGGTGCTGGGGACCGCCGAGGTTGTCCCGGCCGCTTGTTGCACGTCCGGCTCGCTGGAGGGGCTGACGCTGAACTTGGTCAACGCTCACGCCCGAACGCTGGCCCGACCAGGTCACCTTTACCGCAGGCGCCACCTTCCTCGGCACTTTGATCCTCGCGAGTGCCTGGTCCTGGGCGGATTTCAACACCACCTCGATGACCGACCGTAGGACTCGCGAACTGCCAGGCCGCAGCGGACGCCCTCAGGGAGATCGTGGACCATCACTCCTGGTGGACGCCTGGCGAGACCACCACCCGGACGACAGTACCACCTTTACTTACGTCCGGTGGGGGACAATCGGTCGAGCCACTCCCGTTGGATCGCATTTACCTTCTCGCTTCCACCTGGCACGGCCCACTCTCCAGCATCCGCCGCCCCGCTCACGACCACCATTTGCGGCCGTGAAAGCCTCTCTGAGTTCGGAGAGGCTGGGGCCGCCTATTGGCATTTTAATAATAGCTTGCTGGAGGACGGGCTTCGTGGCGCCCTTCCGGAGTTCTGGCGGCCTGGCAGGAGCAGCGCCCGCCTTCTCGGCGCGCGATGGTGGGACGGGGGAAGGTGCGCGCTCGCTCTTCTGCCGTGACTACATTTCCCGGCGCCAGCCGGCGGAGGGATGCGCGATAGAGCAGTTGGAACGGGAGGTCTTGAAGCTTGAGAGGCGCCTGTGTCCGCCTCGAGGATCCATCCTCCGCGAGGCGCATCGGGAGAGGCGGAGGAGCCCGGCCCTGGAAGATCACAGGCCCGGGCGCTTTGTTCGATCCCGCATCCAGCTCCTTCGGGAGATGGATCATGCTCCCGCTTCTTCTACGCCCTGGAGAAAAGGAGGGGGCTAAAAAGCACGCCACCTGCCTTTTAGCAGAGGACGGCACCCTCACGGATCCGGCGGAGATGCGTGAAGGGCCAGGGCCTTCTACGCCAGTTTGTTCTCCCGATCCGACCGGCCGACGCCTGCAAGGTCCTCTGACCGAGCTCCGACGCTGGCGATCGAGACCGCCAGAGCTGCCTCTCACTCTGGCCGAGTTCTCGAAGCCTCCGCCTCATGCCCAACAATAAAACCCCGGCATGGACGGGCTGACCGTGGAGTTCTACCGCTGTTCTGGGACGCCCTCGCCCAGACCTCGCTACCGCCTGGGCCGAGTTCTGAGAGCGGGTCCTCCTCTGTCAGGCAGGCGAGCGTGTGCTCGCTTTATTGCCGAAGAGGGGGACTCTCCGCGACCCACGGAACTGGCGCCCCGCCTCGCCCTCAGCACGGACTACAAAGTCGAGCAAAGCCATCTCGCTGCGACCGCGGTCCGTGCTGGCGGACGGATCCATCCCGACCAGACCTACACCGCCCCGGCCGTATTTTTTGACAACTTGTATTTGGTCCGGGATCTCTTAGAGCTGGGGTGACGGCTTGTCGCTCGCTCTCCTGTCCCTGGACCAGGAGAAGGCGTTCGACAGGATGGACCACGGGTATCTCCTGGGCACCCTGCAGGCCGGCCGGGCCCGTTTTGTGGGTTTTCTCCGGGTGCTGTGCGCTCGCGGAGTGTCTGGTCAGGCTCAACTGGACCCTGACCGAGCGGTCAGCCGGGCGGGAAGTACGTCAGGGGTGTCGCTGTCGGGCCAGCTATGCGCTCTGGCGATCGAGCCCTTCCTCCGTCTCCTCCGTGAGGTTGGCGGGGTTGGTGCTGCGGGGCGGGCTGCGGCTGGTCCTGTCGGCGTCGCCGATGGCGTGCTCCTCGTGGTCAGGACCCGGGCGACCTGGCGCGGGTGGAGGCCTGCCAAGCCGTCTACTCGGCAGCCTCCTCCGCCCGGGTCAACTGGGTCAGAGCTCTGGCCTGGTGGTCGGGGGGTGGCGGGCGGCTCCCTCCACCAGCGCTTCAGGCCATCAGGTGGGCGCGGGTCCGCTGCTCTATCTGGGCGTCTATTTATCCGCCGCATCCTTCTCCGCCGGAAAACTGGCAAGGTTTGGGCGCCAGGGTGGGTGGCGGTTGCGGAGGTGGGCAGGACTGCTCCGGTGCCTCCCTTGCGGGAGGGCACTGGTGCTAAATCAGCTGGTCCTGTCCATGCTCTGGCACCGACTCAACACCCTGCGCCCGGCCCGGAGGTCTGGCCAAGCTCAGAGGACAGCTTTGGAGTTCTTTTGGCCAGGACTGCACTGGGTCTCTGCAGGGCCTTGTCTCTCCCCTGGAGGAGGGCCAGGGCCTGGTCTGCGTCGCAGCCAGGTCCGGACCTTCCGCCTCCAGGCCCTGCAGACTCCTCTTTAGTGCAGGTAGTCGGCATGGAGCACTTTGGGGTGCGCTTTCCTCCGCCGCCTCCGAGGGCTCCGATCGACCGGCAGCTCTTTTTATCCATCCGAGGGTCTTCGCGAGACCTCTCAGAGCTGCGGAATTCTACCAGGACCTCCTCCAGACCTGGAAGCTGTTCTCAGCAACCAGGTCCGTTGTGGCCGCCGAGGAGCAGACCTCCTCGCGGGCCCTGCTCCACAATCCAGCCTTGTGCGTGCAGGTGGCGGAGTCTCCTTCGGTGCGCGGAGGCTGATCCTGGCAGAAACCACCAGGTCGGAGACCTCCTGGACTACGCCGGGGACTGGGTGGATCCCGTGCGCTCGCTGGCCGCATGGGGCTTTCCACCCCTCGAACCCCTGCGCCTACTCCGGGAGGTGAAGGCGGTTTTGCGCGGCCGCTCTCGACTTCCTGCAGAGAGCCCTGCGAGAGTGCGCCCGCCCCTCCCTTCCTGCAAACCCTCCGTCCCTTATTATCGGGCCCCTGTTCCGCGGGCCCCGAGCCTCCCATCCTTGGACCCCCAGCCGGCTGCAAAATTGCAGCCGGTCTGCTTCGAACGCGCCTAGGGAACATCTGTACACGCTCGTGCTCCACACTCTGCATTTCCCCACCCTCATGTCCCGCCCGACACTAAGTGGCGGGACTATCTAAGACCCATAGAGGTGGGAACCGGATGAGCCAGCGTGTATTCCCATCTAATTCCACGGCCCATCGGGGACATTGGTTAGCGGCTCCTTCACGGGCCGTGAGCGCAGCGTGCACCTGGCGCGGTTCACCCCCATCCCGGAAGCCTGCCCCTTCTGCGGCGTGAGGAAAACCTGGCGCCACGCATACCTGGAGTGCGCCAGGTTGCCCTATTCCGGCTCCTCCAGAACCTCTTGTTGAGGTTCTGGCTGCCTCTCCCCTCACCTTTTTATTTATGCACACCCAATCCATGGCCCCACAAAGTCGCGGGACCTCGTCAACCTCCTCCTGGCCTTGGCTAAAGCCGCCATTTATAACACCAGGAGGAGGATGCTGAGAGGGGTTCCCTGCGACTGTGGGGCCTATTTCCGTTCCTCCCTTGTGTCACGCATCCGGGCAGAGTTCCTCTGGGCGGCGTCCACTGGCTCCTTGACAGCGAGGAGCAGTGGGCGCTGTCGAGGTTCTCTGCTCGGTGTCCCCATCTGGTTCCCTAGTTATTAACCTTTAGCCTGCACTCCTTGTCCCGTTCGTCATTATTTGTCCCCAGTAATTAATTGGACACGGGTCCAGTCGTCCCTCCTGCAAGGCTGGGGAGGGCTTTTAGAAAGTGGGCGGGCTTCGCCCGCCACTCTCCGTGTTTTTCCAAATAGGACTCCACTCCACTCCTGAGAAGGAGGAGGCAGCAGGGTGCAGGGCTGCTCTCTTCCTTCTCCCCGTTCCTGTTCCTGATCCCGATCCACTGCCTGCACCAGCCGGGCCCTCCCCACCTCACTGAGCCACCACCCACCTCCTGCTGAAACCCCAACGCTGCTGGGCTGCTCCCCCGGACAGCGCTGGCGCTGCTGCTGCCTACCACCGCCACCAGCTGTTCCTGTTGCCCGAGAGGGGAGGGGCCTGCCGGCTGCCCCCCCTCCCTCCTCCGCTCAGAGAAGGAGGACCACCCCACCAGCACCTACCACCTGGAAGCCTTCCCCTGCTCCTGCTGCTTGCTGCCTGCCCACTGCTGCTGCTGCACCGCTGAGGAGAAGAGGAGATCGTCCATCGACGACTGTGGAGGTTTGTTTAAGGACTGAGCTTCTTTCATCTGCTCTAGGGGTGGTGGTGAACTGAGCTGTTGAAAGGGGGCCGGGGAGGCTCAGAGCCCTCCCCTAGTCAGCTGCCCGCCCCGCTGCCACCACCCCCAACGCCCCTCCACCGCCCCTCACCACCTGGACTCTCTCTTCTCCCCTGGCGGGTTGCTGCCCGCCTCCACCTGGGACCCTGCTGCAGCGGTGGGTGAGGTCGAGCCCTCCTGGCAGCTCGTGGGCGTGCTCCTCCCCACCCCCTTGGACTTGGCCCCCTCCCTCAGCTACATTTGGCTGGGGCCACCCTCACTTTGGTCACCTACCCTACCCCAGCAGCTTGTTTCCTTCCCCACTGCCTGCCCCTCCTGCTAGCCTAGGTTGTTTCCCTTCCTCCCCAAGTTACTTACCCACCACACCCATTCCCAAAGTTTGTTATCAGCCACGCCCCTACCCCAGCCGGCCCAACTGTGTGTGAGCCCGCCCCTCTCAGCTGCTGTTGTGTTCCATTTTGACCTTCCCCCAGCTGTCCATGAGCCTCTGAGCACTACCCAAATTGCCTTGCCCTCCCTGCCCGGCGCTCGTGCCCCATCCCCCTTTTAGTTAGCCCCTGTTCCGTGCACCTCCCCAATGGTCCCATAGTTTCCCTATATGCCCCAGTGCAGCCGGAGGAGCCGGCCCCCGCCCTGTACCTATTGCCTTGTCCCCTGCCTGCCCTGCCAGCGCCCTCCTCCTCTGTCCGCAGCCTTACAGGGAGGAGTGGTCGCTGGCTCCTCGTCTCCTCTGTTTGTCCCGCCATTTCTGGTGCCCTCCTCCCTGCAATAGTCAGCGGGAGGGAGTGGTTGCCTTCCTCCCCCTCCACCCAATCGCGCCCCCTTTTTTTTTTTTTTTTTTCACAATAGCGCCCTCCTCCTCTGCCACAGGCTCAGCAGGAGGAGGCTGCTAAACCCGCCCCCTTCCTCAGTTGCCCTTCCCTGGAACCTGTACCCTTCCTCTCCCCTTCCTTCCCCTTATTGGTCCTCCTCCCTGCCTGTTGTTCGGTGGGAGGGCGGTCAACTCCGCCCCTCAACCTCCTCCCCCTTTGCCAATTGAAAGCCCCTTCCCCCTTCATGATGGAGAAGCCCCTGCCCCTGTCAGTCCCACGGTCCCCGTTACCACGAGCCCAACGATGCTGCGGCTGACCTCCCGACCCCAGGTCCGAGCTCCGCCGCTGCCACGGCCAGCTCCCAGATTTGGGAGCAACCACCACCTCGGCCGGAAAAAGAGGCGGGGAAGAAAAAGGGCAAAGGCCCGGCCCCGAAGGCCAAATCCACCGTGGCCGAGGCCGCCCCGTCCCCTGTGGCCCTATCATCTACCACAGTCCCTCCTTCCCCTGCTGTTCCCACCACCAGCTCTGGGGTGATCCATCTCTGACCCCAGGCGTGCGCCCAGGTGGCCGCTGCCATGCCCCCCACATGCCGGGTCATCTGCCCCTACAGCCGCCTCAGCTCCATCCCTGGTGGCAGGGCCCCTTTCCCACCTTGACCAGGAGGCACGGCGTTCGCTGCCTCCTGGTCGCCGCCTCGCCCACATGGAAACCTACGTGCGGGCGTTGGCGAGTGGTGGGGGCCTCGGCCGTGGTGGCGGCCTCCAAAATGTATGGCAAGCGGTGTTCTTCCTTGCCTCGGAGGCCGCCGCCCGGGGCGGTGGAGAGGGCCTGGCGGTGGGGCGTGCGTGCCCCTCGAACCGTTGGAGGACCTGGGCGTGCGGGTGGTTCTCACCTCCGTCCGCCCTTCCTCCCCAATGCCGCCCTGTTGCCTTCCTCTCCGCTCTGGGAAAACCCATATCGACCATCAGCCCTCTCCGCTGGGCTGTAAGGACCCGCCCTCCGCCACGTCCTGTCCTTCCGCCGGCAGGTACAACTGCAGCTGCTGCCGGCGGGCGTGGCGGGGCGCTCGAGTCCTTCTTGGTGCCTACCAGGGGCCCATTACCGAGTCCACTACTCTTGGGAGACCGGTGCTTCCTCTGCCGGGCGATGGGGCCGTCGGAGGACTGCCCCTTGGCCGGTCGGAGGCGTCCGGGCCCCGGAGCCGGAAGGCGCCCGGCCCCACCACCGCCGGCCCCTGGTAGTCCGGACTCGCGGCCGCCCCTCCCCCAACCGGCGGCCCTGCTCGAGGCCGGGCGCCCCTCAGCGTGCCCGGCGGGCAGGCGGGCCCGCCTCCACTCGATCTGTCTCTGCGGGGCCCGAGGAGGAGAGGGTGGCGCGGCTGTTGCCGGGCGAGGAGAGGCCCCCGGGTGGAGAGTATCCCCCTTTCCAACCCTTATCGCCGCGCCCCGGAAACCAAAGCGCCCCCGGCCTTGCCCTTGCTGACCAGCCCTCCGCCTCCACCTCGGAGGCTGGGCGCTCGTCGAGGAAGCGCCAAGCCCGCCGTTGCGGGCTTCCTCTCCCCCTCCGATGGGAGGTGGGAAGGCCCCGAAAGATCCCGAGGGGCCAGCGCTGTCAAGATCGCCCCGGCGAGCATCAGCAGGCGCCGGCCGAAAGCCGTGGCAGCGAGGGGGCGGCAGCGTCCCCCTGCGGAGCCTATCCGAGAGGCCTCGGTGGAGCCCCGGCCCGGCTCCAACTGAGCCCTCCTCCGTCCCGCTGAGGTAATTGTTGCCTTGGCGGCCGGAGGCTCCGGGGCGAGGGGATGGAGTTGAGCTCCATCTTTGAGAGATTGAGGCCCTGGGTCTGACCCCACTCACCCAGGGAGGGCGACCCTCCGCCAGCGGGCCTCGGTCTGGGCGGCGGCGCTGTGGCGCCGCCCCTCCTCTCCTCAACCCTGTGTCCCAGGTGGCCGACCCCGTCCTCACCTCGGGCGCCCCTGATGTGCCCACCCGGCCCGGCCGACTCGGCGCGGGCTGATGCCGCCCGAGCCCTTAGGCGGCTGGCGCCAGCGGCAGGTCCGGGGCTGGGGTGCCCCTCTCCAGCAACCGAGGCGGGGCAGTCACCCCCTTTCCCGTTGGGGGCCCCACACAGACACCACTCTGGCCGGCGCCGAGGCACCAGCACCTGTCTTTCAACCTGAGCCAGCGTCGCGCGGGCCCCCTTCCTGCTCCCGATTCCCAGGTCCCCATTCGGGGCGCGCAGCCTGATAAGATGGCCATGGGGCGCCCCTCCAGACCTCACCGGGATTCTGATCCCCTCCACGTCGATCCTCCCCATCTCCAGCCCCAAGTCCTCCCCTGCTCCCGATCCCTTTCCTACCCCTGCCTTCCCCTCACTCCCTAACCCCGAACCACTGCCCGGCCTAGAGCCCCCCCCTTCTCCCGCCCTGACTGTGGAGAACCCCCGCTGCCGTCCCCCGTCCTCCTCCCATACCAGTCCCTGTCAGGTCACCTGACCTACCCCACTGCCCCCAAATGTCTGCTAGTACCACCCCACGGGGCCGTCTAGTTCCGCTAGCTGCGGCGGCCCTCGGGGTGGTTTTGTGTCCCGGTCCCCAACCCGTTGAGGCTGCCTTGTTCCCTCCGCCGCCCCTCCTCGCGGGGTCGGGGCGGGCAGCCAGCGCCATCGGTGTCGGCGCCGCGTCGAGATCGGATCCCTGCTTGCCCGTCTCCGTGGCCCGTGAGCTCCACCGGGGGCCGGACGGAGAGAACCCTGGCTCCCCTGGCGCTGAGGCGGGCTGCGCCAATTCCTCGCGGATAACGCGGGGCAAGGAAAGGTGCAGCTCGCCCTCCAGCGCTGGGGACTTCCACTCTATCCTCCAGGCTACTAGAGCTCTGTTGCAGGAGGAGAGGGACAAATAGGCAGGGCCGGCCTACGCCGGACCCGCCCAGGTTTCGAGGCGCTCTCCTGACCGGGTCGGAGGCGGTCTGCTCGAGGCCTGCGAGGGCGCTGATTCTCATGCCCAACAATAAAACCCGGGCATGGGCGGGCTGACCGTGGGATTCTACCGCGTGTTCTGGGGCGTCCTCGGCCCAGACCTCGTTACCGTCTGGGCGAGTCCTTGGAGGCGGGGTCCTCCTCTGTCGTGCAGGCGGCGGTGCTCGCCTTATTGCGAGAGGACCTCCGCGACCCTGAACTGGCGTCCGTCTCGCTCCTCAGCGCGGACTACAAAGTCGTAGCAAAAGCCATCTCGCTGCGACTGCGGTCGTGCTGGCGGGCGTCGATCCATCGACCAGACCTACACCGTCCGGGCGTAGTATTTTTGACAACTTGTATTTGGTCGGGATCTCTTAGAGCTGGGGTGTAGGGGCGGCAGCGTTCGCCCTCCTGTCCCTGGACCAGGAGAAGGCGTTCGACAGGATGGACCACGGGTATCTCCTGGGCACCCTGCAGGCCTTCGGCCGGGCCCGTTTTGTGGGTTTTCTCCGGGTGCTATGCGCTCGCGAGTGTCTGGTCAGGCTCAACTGGACCCTGGCCGGGCCGGTCAGCCGGGCGGGAGTGCGTCAGGGGTGTCGCTGTCGGGCCAGCTGCGCTCTGGCGATCGAGCCCTTCCTCCGTCTCCTCCGTGGGAGGTTGGCGGGGTTGGTGCTGCGGGGCGGGCTGCGGCTGGTCCTGTCGGCGATGGCGTGCTCCTCGTGGTCAGGACCCGGAGCGACCTGGCGCGGGTGGAGGCCTGCCAAGCCGTCTACTCGGCAGCCTCCTCCGCCGGGTCAACTGGGTCAAACTCTGGCCTGGTGGTCGGGGACGGGTGGCGGGCGGCTCCTCCCACCAGCGCTTCAGGCCATCAGGTGGGCGCGGGTCCGCTGCTCTATCTGGGCGTCTATTTATCCGCGCATCCTTCTCCGCCGGAAAACTGGCAGGTTTGGGCGCCAGGGTGGGTGAGCGGTTGCGGAGGTGGGCAGGACTGCTCGGTGCCTCTCCTTCGCGGGAGGGCACTGGTGCTAAATCAGCTGGTCCTGTCCATGCTCTGGCACCGACTCAACACCCTGCGCCCGGCCCGGAGAGGTCCTGGCCAAGCTCAGAGGACAGCTTTGGAGTTCTTTTGGCCAGGACTGCACTGGGTCTCTGCAGGGCCTTGTCTCTCCCCTGGAGGAGGGCCAGGGCCTGGTCTGCGTCGCCAGCCAGGTCCGGACCTTCCGCCTCCAGGCCCTGCAGAACTCCTCTTTAGTGCAGGTAGTCCGGCATGGAGCACTTTGGGGTGCGCTTTCCTCCGCCGCCTCCGAGGGCTCCGATCGACCGGCAGCTCTTTTTATCCATCCGAGGGTCTTCCGCGAGACCTCTCAGAGCTGCCGGAATTCTACCAGGACCTCCTCCAGACCTGGAAGCTGTTCTCAGCAACCAGGTCCGTTGTAACGCCCGAGAGCAGACCTCCTCGCGGAGCCCTGCTCCACAATCCAGCCTTGTGCGTGCAGGTGGCGGAGTCTCCTTGGTGCGCCGGAGGCTGATCCTGGCAGAAACCACCAGGTCGGAGACCTCCTGGACTACGCCGGGGACTGGGTGGATCCCGTGCGCTCGCTGGCCGCATGGGGCTTTCCACCTCGAACCCCTGCGCCTACTCCGGGAGGTGAAGGCGGTTTTGCCGTGGCCCGCTCTCGACTTCCTGCAGAGAGCCCTGCGAGAGGGTACGCCCCGCCCCTCCCTTCCTGCAAACCCTCCGTCCCTTATTATCGGGCCCCTGTTCCGCGGGGCCCCCCGAGCCTCCCATCCTTGGACCCCCAGCCGGCTGCAAAAATTGCAGCCGGTCTGCTTTCGAACCGCGCCTAGGGAACATCTGTACACGCTCGTGCTCCACACTCTGCATTTCCCCACCCTCATGTCCCGCCCGACACTAAGTGGCGGGACTATCTAAGACCCATAGAGGGTGGGGAACCCGGATGAGCCAGCGTGTATTCCCATCTAATTCCACGGCCCATCGGGGACATTGGTTAGCGGCTCCTTCACGGGCCGTGAGCAGCGTGTACCTGGCGCGGTTCACCCCCATCCCGGAAGCCTGCCCCTTCTGCGGCGTGAGGAAAACCTGGCGCATACGCATACCTGGAGTGCGCCAGGTTGCAACCTATTCCGGCTCCTCCAGAACCTCTTGTTGAGGTTCTGGCTGCACTTCTCCCCTCACCTTTTTATTTATGCACACCCAATCCGTGGCCCCACAAAGTCGCGGGACCTCCTCGTCAACCTCCTCCTGGCCTTGGCTAAAGCCGCCATTTATAACACCAGGAGGAGGATGCTGGACGAGGGGGTTCCCTGCGACTGTGGGGCCTATTTCCGTTCCTCCCTTGTGTCACGTATCCGGGCAGAGTTCCTCTGGGCGGCGTCCACTGGCTCCCTTGACAGCTTCGAGGAGCAGTGGGCGCTGTCCGGGGTTCTCTGCTCGGTGTCCCCATCTGGTTCCCTAGTTATTAACCTTTAGCCTGCACTCCTTGTCCCGTTCGTCATTATTTGTCCCCAGTAATTAATTGGACACGGGTCCAGTCGTCCCTCCTGCAAGGCTGGGGGAAGGGCTTTTAGAAAGTGGGCGGGCAAAGCCCGCCCACTCTCCCGTGGTTTTTCCAAATAGGACTCCACTACAGGTGCAAATGGGCCTGTATGGTCTGGTATGACATAATGGCAAGTTATTTTTAGCCAGTACTGTGTACGACTCTCTGCCAGCCATCCCCAGTCCCTCCACTGTCTGCCGTGCCTCCGTGTACAGAACTGGCATCTGGGGGATTGGACTGGGACTGTTACAGCACTGCAGCCCAAGGAGTGGCAGACTTGCTGCTCCTTTCCCCTTTGGGAGCTGCAGTGGGAAAGGAGCAAGCCTGCTAGCTCCGCCCCCAACCCCCACCCCGGCACAAGCCCTGTGCACAGACGGATAGCTCTGTGGAGGGACAAGGGCAGGGCTGGGAGTTCTGTTCCTGCTGGGAGGGGCAGAGGGGAAAGGAGCAGAACTGCCCACAGCTTATCTGGTTGCCATACTGCCCCAGCCCTCTCTCGCCCCAGATAACGTGGAATGGGGAGAGAGAGGGCAGGAGAAGACTGTGGAGATCCCAGGCTGGGAGTGAGATACACTCACATGGGGGGTCATGTGGGGAGGTTACATACTCCCCCTTATTTGGTGTGTCCTCCTCCTTCTATACCAGTAAATACTTTTGTTTACTTACCTCACACACACAAAACTTCCCACAAAACAAATGCACAAGTACACAATGGGGGATAACTGGCGTGGCAGCCACATTGCTGAGAAGGATCTGTAGGTTGTGGTCGATTACTGCCTCAACAAGAGGCAATGATGCAGTACCATTGCCCCCCAAAAAAAAAAAATCAAATGCAAATTATTGTTGCATTAACAGAGCCATAGCCTGCAAGCCGCAAGTGATATTACCTTTCTACTCATCCCTAACAAATAGAAAGGATGTACAAAAAGTGAAAAGGATCCGGAGGAGCGTGACAAAGGGATAGAATGGTAGTCTCATAAGCAAAGGCTGAAGGAACTGGGCATCTTTAGTTTGGAAAAGAGGAAATTTAAGTAAATGTGATAGTGGCCTTCAAATACTTGAAAGACTGTCATAAAAAAGATGAAGAAAAGTTTGCTCTTGCCACAGAGGTCAGAACAAGTGGCAATGGGTTCTAACTACAGCATAACAGATTTAGATTAGATCTCAGGAAAAATCTCCCAAACATAAGAGCAGTAGGACAATGGCGCAGACTGCTTAGGGAGGTCATGGAACCTCCTTCACTGGAGGTTTTCAAAAGGAGGCTGGATAGTTTAACCACAACAAAT
>JAFJHL010000627.1:0-26999 GCA_019425775.1 Rafetus swinhoei
TCTGCCAATCTTCATTAGATACATGGTCACTATTGGCATTTGCACAAATCCTTGGTTTTGGGAATAATTACAGTCTTCCTCCCTGTAGTCGGTTTGCCGGCCCAGAGGGGTTCCTCCTCCTCCGGCTCAGTGGGCGGCCACTCCAGCCCACTACGCTGCCCCTTTTAGGCTAACCCGGTTAGTCCCCGGGGCGCGGTCAGACCCTTAGTCCCGGGCGTGCCAGCAGCAAACCGACCCCTTCAATCTCTATAGCTGGGCCAAGCCCTTGTCCAGGGCGCCGCAGCAAACAAACACAGTCAGTTATAAAGGCCCGACCCTCAGTCCGGGTGGGCAAAACCCAACAGCAAATTGGGAGCGCCTTGTTCAGGAGGATCGCAGGGTACCGGCCTGCGGCAGTAGCCAGGGGGGAGACTGCCACCCGTTGGGTGGGTGGCAGGGGGGGCGCAGGCCCGCCCACTCCACTGCGCCCCGGCCCAGGGCCCTAGGAGCAGCAGTGTGGGCTGCTATGGCTCAGCGGGGGCTCTGGACCGAAACGCGCCGGCCTTGGGGCCTTTAACAGCCCCCACCAACCCCTGGGCCACTTCCCTTCTCCCCCTCAGCCGGTACCTGGGTGTCGGGTGGCGGAGGTAGGGAGTCCAGGAGGGTCTCGTCCTGCTCGGGTGGTCCGATCCAGTCCTCTGCCGCTTGCAGGTCCCTGGGGCTCAGCTGGGCTCCTGGTGCCGGCGGTGTCGGGTAGTCGGGCCAGGCCTCAGGGTCAGGGTCCGAGGGGCTCCCGGGCGGCGTCTCCAGTCTCAGTAGCCGAGGTCGCTGCTCCTGGCTCCGGGCCAGGTGCTGGGGTGCCGGCTCGGGCTGGCCCTTTGGCTCCTCTGGGGCTTCTGGGACGGTAGGCCGACTTCCGCTGGGTCTCTGGCTCCCAGGCCGGGAGCCAGTAGTCAGTCTCTGGGCTCTGGCAGGTAGGAGGCCCTGGCCAGGCCTCAGCTCCCACTCCCCAGCCTGGGAGTCCCGGGGAGGCCTCTAGCCTCTTGGCAGGCTCAGCCCTGACTGAGGCTGCTGCCTGGGCTTTTATAGTCCTGGGTCCGCCCCTTAACTTCCGGTCAGGTGACAGGGCGGGGTTACCCTCCGCCCAACATGGAGCCCGGAGGGGTTCCTCCTCCTCCAGCTCAGTGGGCGGCCACTCAGCGCCCACTACACTCCCAAGAAGGAGGAGAGGCAGCAGGGTGCAGTGCTGCCGCTCTTCCTTCTTCCCCTCCTGCTCCTGCTCCTGCTCCTGCACCAGCCGGGGCTCTCCCTGCTTCACCCAGCCACCACCTGAGGCCTCCGTGCTGCTGGACCTGCTCCCCCCGGACACCGCCACCTCTTACCACCACCGGCTGCTGCTGCTGCCTGAGGGGAGAGGGGGGGCCTGCCGGCTGCCCTCCCTCTCCCCTCCTCCACTCCAGAGGAAGAGGACCCCACCAGCACCACCACCCAGAGGCCTTCCCCTGCTGGCTGCCACCCGCCCACTGCTGCTGCACCTGCCGAGGAGGAGAAGAGGAACACTACCATCTGGAACTGTGGAGGGTTTTATTCATCAGACTGAGTTTTTGTCATCTGCTCCAGGGTGGTGTTGAACTGAGCCATTGAAAGGGGGCTGGGAGAGGCTCAGAGCCCTCCCCTCAGTCCAGCTGTCCCCCTGCTGCCACCACCCCCAACGCCCCCTCCACCACCCTTTAACATCTGAACTGCCTCTTCTCCCTTGGTGGGGTTGCTGCCCGCTCTCCACCTGGGACTGTTTGCTGCAGCGGTGGGCGGTCGAGCCCCTGGCGCTCGTGGGTGTGCTCCTCCCACCCCTTGGACTTGGCCCCCTCCCTCAGCTACGTTTGGCTGAGGGCCCCACCCTGCTTGCCCCACCCTACCTTAGCAGCCTGCCCTGCCCTACTAGCCCAGTTTGTTTCCCCTTCCTTCATAAGGTTCCTTACCCACCACACCAACCCCAGAGCTTCTTACCTGCCACGCCCTCGTCAAGCTAGCCTGTTGTGTGTGCCCCCCAGTTGTAGCCTGCCTCTCCTGCCCCAGCTTCCTTAGTGTTTCTATCCCCCAACCTCCCAATAGTCCCCTGCTGTTGCCCTGAGTACCCAGGTTCCCCCTCGGCGCTTGTGCCTCCCCCTTTTAGTTGTCCCCCTCCAGTGCACTGTGCCCCTTTCACTGACCCATAGTCCCCTCAGTACCCCAGTGCAGCCGGAGGAGCCGGCCCCCGCCCTGCACCTATTGCCTTGCCCCTGCCTGCCCTGCCAGCGCCCCCTCCTCTCGTCCAGCCTTGCAGGGAGGAGTGGTAGCTGGCCCCTTAGTTCCCCCTTTTTACCCTACCCTGCCAGCGCCCTCTCTCCCTGTAATCAGTCAGTGGGAGAGAGTGGCTGCTTCTCCCTTCCCCTTCCCCTCAACTATATATCCCTTGCCCTCGCACCCTTCCCCTGCAATAGCGCCCTCCTCCTCTGCCTCAGTTTTGCAGGGAGGAGCGGTTATAACCCTCCCCTTCCTCGGTTGCTCCTTCCTCAGAACCAGTGCCCCCTTTTCCGCCCCTTTCCTTGCATTGATGCCCTCCTCCTCTGCCTGTTGTTCGGTGAGGAGGAGTGGCTAGCCCTTACCCTTCCTCCTACCCATCTGTGCCTCCTTCCACCTTTTTTCTATGATGGAGGAGGCCCCTGTCCCCGCTGGCCCTACGGTCCCCCACTGCCACCGGCCCAAACAACTGCTGCGGCTGACCTCCCGACCCCCAGCCCGAGCTCCGCCGCTGCCACGGCCGACGCCCCCCCTGCTGCGGGTGGGCCTTCTACCTCGGCCGGTAAAGGGCCGGGAGGAAGAAGGGCAAAGGCCCGGCCGAGCCGACCCCTCCGTGGCGAGGCCGCCCCGCCCCTGCGGCCCGCCACCTGCTGCAGCCCCTCCCCTTCCTGCTGTTCCCCCCACCGGCTCTGGGGGTGATCCATCTACGGCCCCCAGAGCGTACGCCCAGGTGGCCGCTGCCGCCCCCCCACATGCCGGGTCATCCGCCCCTACTGCCGCCTCCAGCTCCATCCCTGGTGGCCGGGGCCCCTTTCCCACCCTGACCAGGAGGCACGGCGTCCGTTGCCTCCTGGTCGCCGCCTCGCCCCACGTCGAAACTTACGTGCGGGCGTTGGCGAGGGTGGTGGGGGCCTCGGCCGTGGTGGCGGCCTCCAAATATGGCAAGGTGGTGTTCTTCCTTGCCTCGGAGGCCGCCGCCCAGGAGGCGGTGGAGAGGGGCCTGGCGGTGGGGGGCGTGCACGTGCCCCTCGAACCGCTGGAGGACCTGGGCGTACGGGTGGTCCTCACCTCCGTCCCGCCCTTCCTCCCGAATGCCGCCCTGCTGCCTTCCCTCTCCACTCTGGGGAGGCCCATTTCCACCATCAGCCCTCTCCCGTTGGGCTGTAAGGACCCGCCCTCCGCCCCGTCTTGTCCTTCCGCCCGGCAGGTTCAGCTGCAGCTGCTGCGGCGGCGTGCGAGGGCGCTCGAGTCCTTCATGGTGCCCTACCAGGGGCCCTCTGCGGGTCCATTACTCCTCGAGAGTCGGTGCTTCCTCTGCCGGGCGATGGGGCACGTCCGGAGGACTGTCCCTTGGCCCGGTCGGAGGGCGTCCGGGCCCCGGGGCCGGAGGCGCCCGGCCCCACCACCGCCGGCCCCTGGTAGTCCGGCCTCGCGGCTGCCCCTCCTCCAACCGGCGGCCCTGCTCGGGGCCGGGGTGCCCCCTCCGGCATGCCCGGCGAGCAGGCGGGCCCGCTTCTACTCGATCTGTCTCTGCGGGGCCCGAGGAGGAGAGGGTGGCGCGGTTGTTGCGAGCGAGGAAGAGGCTCCCAGGTGGGGTATCCCTTTCCCTTCCCTTCCCACCCCTGCAACAACGCCCTCCCGAAAACCGCGCCCCGGCCTTGCCCTGCTGACCAGCCCTCCACCTCCACCTCGGAGAGCTGGGCGCTCGTCGGGGAAGCGCCAAAGCCCGCCGTTCGCGGGCCCCATCTCCCCTTCGATGGGGAGGGTGGGAAGGCCCCCTCCGAAAGATCCCGAGGGGCCAGCGCTGCCGAGCGCCCCGGCGAGCTTCAGCAGGAGGCACCGGACGAGAGGCCGTGGCAGCGAGGGGGCGGCGTCCCCCTCCTGTGGAGCCCTTCAGAGGAGGCCTCGGGTGGAGCCCCCGGCCCGGCTCCAACCGAGCCCCCTCCGTGCCCGCTGAGGTAATTGTTGCCTTGGCGGCCGGAGAAGGCTCTGGGGCCGAGGGGATGGAACTTAGCTCCATCTTCGAGAGATCGAGGCCCTGGGTCTGACCCGCTCACTCAGGGAGGGCGACCCTCCGCCAGCGGGCCTCGGTCTGGGCGGCGACTCTGCGGCGCCGCCCCTCCTCCCCCAACCTCAACCCTGTGTCCCAGGTGGCCGACCCGTCCTCACACTCGGGCGCCCCTGATACCCACTGGCCCGGCCGACCCGGCGCGGGCCGATGCCGCCCGAGCCCTCAGGGGCGGCGGCAGGCGCCAGCGGCGGGTCCCGGATCTGGGGCGCCTCTCTCGTAACCGAGGCGGGCGGTCATCTCCCCCTTCCGCAGAGGCCCAGCAGAAGACACCACCCTAGCCGGCGCCGAGGTATCAACTCCTGCCTCTCCACCTGAGCCCGGCGTCGGCGTGGGCCCCCTTCCTGTCCCTGAATCCCAGGTCCCGTTCGGGAGCGCGCAGCCGGTGGGATAGTCACGGGGACCCCCTCCCAGACCCGCCAGGACTCTGATCCCCTCCCGCGTCGATCCTCCCCCACCCTCGTTTCCGCCCTTTATGAACCCATTTCCAGCCCGAGTCCTCTCCGTTCCCGATTCCTTTCCCACCCCTGCCTCTCCCTCACTCCCCAACCCCGAACCCTTGTCCGGTCCACAGCCCACCCCTCCTCCCGCCCCTACCACCAAAAACACCCTTCGCTGCCGCCCCGTTCCTTTCCTGATCCGTTCCCATTGCCCCCAAATGTCCTCCAGTGCCACCCCCACGGGGGCCGTCTCGTTCCCGCTAGCTGCGGGCGGCCCTCGGGGGGTGGTATTTGAATCCCCGGTCCCCAACCCGTTAGGGGCTGCCTTGTTCCCTCCGCCGCCCCCCCCCTTGCCGGGGTCGGGGACGGGCAGCCTTGGCGCCCGTCGGTCGGCGCGCGTTGGATCGGATCCTGTTTGCCCGTCTCCGTGGCCCGTGAGCTCCACCCGGGGGCCCGGACGGAGGAGACCCCTGGCTCCCCCTCGGCGCTGAGGAGCGAGCTGCGCCAATTCCTCGCGGATAACCGCGGGGCAAAAGGGAAGGTGCAGCTCGCCCTCCAGCGCTGGGGGGACTTTCATTCCATTCTTCAGGCCACCAGGGGCCTGTTGCAGGAGGGGAGAGGGACCAATAGGCAGGACAACGCGGCCTACCGCCGGACCCGCAGATTCGAGGCGCTCTCCTGACTTTCGGGTCGGAGAGCGGTCTGCTGCGAGGGCCTGCGAGAGCCGCCGATTCACCTGCCCGCGAGGATCCACCCCAGCCCTCACCATGAAGTACACCATCCTAGCAACATTGAATGCCCGGGGCTGTAGGGCGGGTCTCCGCAGGAGCCGGGTGCTCTCCTTCCTCCTGGAGGGAGGGTACTCGGTGGCCTTCCTGCAGGAGACCCACGACTCCAGCCGTCGAGGCTGGCTGGCGGCTGGAGTGGGGGGACGGGGTATATTTCAGCCACCTCGGCGCTCGCTCGGCCGGGGTGGCCACCCTGTTCTCCCCTGCCCTACGGCCCGAGGTGCTGGGGACCGCCGAGGTCGTCCGGGCCGCCTGCTGCGTCGGGCCGGCGTGGAGGGCTGGCGTTGAACTTGGTCAGCGTCGCCCGACAGCGGGCCCACCAAATCGCTTTTTCCGGCAGGCGGCCACCTTCCTCGGCACTCTGGATCCTCGCGAGTGCCTGGTCCTGGCGGGGATTTCAACACCACCCTCGATGACCGGGACCGTGTAGGACTCGCGAACTGCCAGGCCGCAGCGGGCGTCCTCAGGAGATCGTGGACCATCACTCCCTGGTGGGCGTCTGGCGAGACCACCACCGGACGACAGTACCACCTTTACTTACGTCCGGGTGGGGCACAATCGGTCGAGCCACTCCCGGTTGGATCGCGTTTACCTTTCGTTTCCACCTGGCACGGGCCTCCTCCAGCATCCGGCCGGCCCGTTCACGGACCACCATTTGGTGGCGTGAAAGCCTCTCTGAGTTCGGAGAGGCTGGGGCGGCTATTGGCATTTAATAATAGCCTGCTGGAGGGCGTGGGCTTCGTGCGTCCTTCGGGAGTTCTGGCGGGCCTGGCAGGAGCAGCGGCCCGCCTTTCCTCGGCGCGGCGATGGTGGGGCGTGGGAAGGTGCGCGCCCGGCTCTTCTGCCGTGACTACTCCCGGGCGCCAGCCGGCGGAGGATGCGGCGATAGAGCAGTTGGAGCAGGAGGTCTTGAAGCTTGAGAGCGCCTGGTGTCCGCCCCGAGGATCCATCCCTCCGCGCGGCGTACCGGAGAGGCGGGAGGAGCTCCGGGCCCTGGAAGATCACAGGGCCGGGCGCCTTTGTTCGATCCGCATCCAGCTCCTTCGGGGAGATGGATCGCGGCTCCGCTTCTTCTACGCCCTGGAGAAAGGAGGGGCTAAAAGCACGTCACCTGCCTTTTAGCAGAGGCGGCACCCCCTCACGGATCCGGCGGAGATGCGTGGAAGGGCCAGGGCCTTCTCGCCAGTTTGTTCTCCCGGATCCGACCGAAGCCGGCGCCTGCAAGGTCCTCTGGACCGAGCTCCCGGCCGGTCAGCGCGGGCGACGAGACCGGCTAGAGCTGCCTCTCACTCTGGCGAGTTCGGAAGCCCTCCGTCTCATGCCCAACAATAAAACCCGGGCATGGGCGGGCTGACCGTGGAGTTCTACCAGCGTGTTCTGGGGCGTCCTCGGCCCAGACCTGCGTTACCGTCTGGGCGAGTCCTTGGAGGCGGGGTCCTCCTCTGTCGTGCAGGCGGCGGTGCTCGCCTTATTGCCGAAGAGGGGACCTCCGCGACCTCTGAACTGGCGTCCGTCTCGCTCCTCAGCCACGGACTACAAAGTCGTAGCAAAAGCCATCTCGCTGCGACTGCGGTCGTGCTGGCGACGTGATCCATCCCGACCAGACCTACACCGTCCGGGCGTAGTATTTTTGACAACTTGTATTTGGTCGGGATCTCTTAGAGCTGGGGTGTAGGGGCGGCTTGTCGTTCGCCCTCCTGTCCCTGGACCAGGAAGGCGTTCGACAGGATGGACCACGGGTATCTCCTGGGCACCCTGCTGGCCTTCGGCCGGGCCCGTTTTGTGGGTTTTCTCCGGGTGCTATGCGGCTCGCGGAGTGTCTGGTCAGGCTCAACTGGACCCTGACCGGGCCGGTCAGCCGGGCGGGGAGTGCGTCAGGGGTGTCGCTGTCGGGCCAGCTGTGCGCTCTGGCGATCGAGCCCTTCCTCCGTCTCCTCCGTGGGAGGTTGGCGGGGTTGGTGCTGCGGGGGCGGGCTGCGGCTGGTGCTGTCGGCGTCGCCGATGGCGTGCTCCTCGTGGTCCAGGACCCGAGCGACCTGGCGCGGGTGGAGGCCTGCCAAGCCGTCTACTCGGCAGCCTCCTCCGCCCGGGTCAACTGGGTCAGAGCTCTGGCCTGGTGGTCGGGGCGGGTGGCGGGCGGCTCCCTCCCACCAGCGCTTCAGGCCATCAGGTGGGCGCGGGTCGCTGCTCTATCTGGGCGTCTATTTATCCGCCGCATCCTTCTCCGCCGGAAAACTGGCAAGGTTTGGCGCCAGGGTGGGTGAGCGGTTGCGGAGTGGGCAGGACTGCTCGGTGCCTCTCCCTTCGGGAGGGCACTGGTGCTAAATCAGCTGGTCCTGTCCATGCTCTGGCACCGACTCAACACCCTGCGCCCGGCCCGGAGGTCTGGCCAAGCTCAGAGGACAGCTTTGGAGTTCTTTTGGCCAGGACTGCACTGGGTCTCTGCAGGGGCCTTGTCTCTCCCCTGGAGGAGGGGGCCAGGCCTGGTCTGCGGCGCAGCCAGGTCCGGACCTTCCGCCTCCAGGCCCTGCAGAGACTCCTCTTTAGTGCAGGTAGTCCGGCATGGAGCACTTTGGGGTGCGCCTTCCGCCGCCTCCGAGGGCTCCGACACGACCGGCAGCTCTTTTTATCCATCCGAGGGGTCTTCCGCGAGACCTCTCAGAGCTGCCGGAATTCTACCAGGACCTCCTCCAGACCTGGAAGCTGTTCTCAGCGACCAGGTCCGCTGTGGCCGCCGAGGAGCAGACCTCCTCGCGGAGCCCCTGCTCCACAATCCAGCCTTGTGCGTGCAGGTGGCGGAGTCCTTCGTGCGCCGGAGGCTGATCCTGGCAGAAACCACCAAGGTCGGAGACCTCCTGACTACGCCGGGGGACTGGGTGGATCCTCGCGCCGCTGGCCGCATGGGGCTTTCCACCCTCGAACCCTCTGCGCCTACTCCGGGAGGTGAAGGCGGTTTTGCCGCTGCCCGCCTCGACTTCCTGCAGAGAGCCCTGCAGAGGGTACGCCCGCCTCCCTTCCTGCAAACCTCCGTCCCTTATTATCGGGCCCCTGTTCCGCTGGGCCCCGAGCCCCCATCCTTGATTCCCCAGCCGGCTGCAAAATTGCAGCCGGTCTGCTTTCGAACCGCGCCTAGGGAACATCTGTACACGCCGTGCTCCACACTCTGCATCTCCCCACCTCATGTCCCGCCCCGACACTAAGTGGCGGGACTATCTAAGACCCATAGAGGGTGGGGAACCCCGATGGGCCAGCGTGTATTCCCATCTAATTCCACGCCCATCGGGACATTAGCTGGCTCCTTCACGGAGCCGTGAGCACGGGCGTGTACCTGGCGCGTTCACCCCATCCCGAAGCCTGCCCTTCTGCGGCGTGAGGGAAAACCTGACGATACCTGGAGTGCGCCAGGTTGCAGCCCCTATTCCGGCTCCTCCAGAACCTCTTGTTGAGGTTCTGGCTGCACTTTTCCCCTCACCTTTTATCTATGCACACTAACTGCTGCCCCACAAAGTCGCTGGGACCTCCTCGTCAACCTCCTCCTGGCCTTGGCTAAAGTCGCCATTTATAACAGCAGGAGGAGGATGCTAGACGAGGGGTCTCCTGCGACTGTGGGGGCCTATTTCCGTTCCTCCCTTGTGTCACGATCCGGGCAGAGTTCCTCTGGGCGGCGTCCACTGGCTCCCTTGATAGTTTCGAGGAGCAGTGGGCGCTGTCCGGGTTCTCTGCTCGGTGTCCCCATCCGGTTCCCTAGTTATTAACCTCTAGCCTGCACTCCTTGTCCCTTTGTCATTATTTGTCCCCAGTAATTAATTGGACACGGGTCCAGTCCCTCCCGCAAGGCTGGGGAGGGGCTTTAGAGTGGTGGCTTCGCCCGCCACTCCCGTGTTGTCCAAATAGAGCCCCGCTACACTCCAGAGAAGGAGGAGAGGCAGCAGGGTGCAGTGCTGCCGCTCTTCCTTCTTCCTCCTGCTCCTGCTCCTGCTCCTGCACCAGCCGGGCTCTCCTGCTTCATCCAGCCACCACCTGAGACCTCCGTGCTGCTGACCTGCTCCCCGACACCGCCACCTCTTACCACCACCGGCTGCTGCTGCTGCCTGAGGGGAGAGGGGCCTGCCGCTGCCCTCCCTCTCCTCCTCCACTCCAGAGGAAGAGGACCCCACCAGCACCACCACCCAGAGGCTTCCCTGCTGGCTGCCACCCGCCCACTGCTGCTGCACCCTGCCGAGGAGGAGAAGAGGAACACTACCATCTGGAACTGTGGAGGGGTTTTATTCATCAGACTGAGTTTTTGTCATCTGCTCCAGGGGTGGTGTTGAACTGAGCCATTGAAAGGGGGCTGGGGAGAGGCTCAGAGCCCTCCCTCAGTCCAGCTGTCCCCTGCTGCCACCACCCCCAACGCCCTCCACCACCCTTTAACATCTGAACTGCCTCTTCTCCCTTGGTGGGGTTTGCTGCCCCGCCTCCACCTGGGACTGTTTGCTGCAGCGGTGGGCGAGGTCGAGCCCCACAAGCGCCGTGGGTGTGCTCCTCCCACCCCTTGACTTGGCCCTCCTCAGCTACGTTTGGCTGAGGGGCCCCACCCCTGCTTGCCCCACCCTACCTTAGCAGCCTGCCCTGCCCTACTAGCCCAGTTTGTTTTCCCTTCCTTCATAAGGTTCCTTACCCACCACACCAACCCCAGAGCTTTACCTGCCACGCCTCGTCAAGCTAGCCTGTTGTGTGTGCCCCCGCCCAGTTGTAGCCTGCCTCCCCTGCCCCAGCTTCCTTAGTGTTTCTATCCCCAACCTCCCAATAGTCCCCTGCTGTTGCCCTGAGTACCCAGGTTCCCCTCGAGCGCTTGTGCCTCCTTTTAGTTGTCCCCTCCAGTGCACTGCACCCCTTTCACTGACCCATAGCCCTCAGTACCCCAGTGCAGCCGGAGGAGCCGGCCCCGCCCTGCACCTATTGCCTTGCCCCTGCCTGCCTGCCAGCGCCTCCTCCTCTGTGTCCAGCCTTGCAGGGAGGAGTGGTAGCTGGCCCCTTGGTTCCCCTTTACCCTACCCTGCCAGCGCCTCTCTCCCTGTAATCAGTCAGTGGGAGAGAGTGGCTGCTTCTCCTGCTTCTCCCTTCCCCTCAACCATATATCCCTTGCCCTCGCACCCTTCCCCCCTGCAATAGCGCCCTCCTCCTCTGCCTCAGTTTTAGCAGGGAGGAGTGGTTGCCAACCCTCCCCTTCCTCGGTTGCTCCTTCCTCGAACCAGTGCCCCCTTTTCCGCCCCTTTCCTTGCATTGATGCCCTCCTCCTCTGCCTGTTGTTCGGTGAGGAGGAGTGGCTAGCCCTTACCCTTCCTCCTTCCCATCTGTGCCTCCTTCCACCTTTTTCTATGATGGAGGAGGCCCTGTCCGCCCCACGGTCCCCACTGCCACCGCCCAAACAACTGCTGCGGCTGACCTCCCGACCCCAGCCCGAGCTCCGCCACGCCGACGCCCCTGCTGCGGGTGGGCCTTCTACCTCGGCCGGTAAAAAGGGCCGGGAGGGAAGAAGGGCAAAGGCCCGGCCCGAAAGCCGACTCCGTGGCCGAGGCCGCCCGCCCACCGCGGCCCCGCCACCTGCTGCAGCCCTCCTTCCTGCTGTTCCCCACCGGCTCTGGGGTGATCCATCCACGCCCCCAGAGCGCACGCCAGGTGGCCGCTGCCGCCCACATGCCGGGTCATCCGCCCCTACTGCCGCTCCAGCTCCATCCCTGGGGGCCGGGCCCTTTCACCCTGACCAGGAGGCACGGCGTCCGTTGCCTCCTGGTCGCCGCCGCCCCACGCCGAAACTTACGCGGCGGGCGCTGGCGAGGGTGGTGGGGCCTCGGCCGTGGTGGCGGCCTCCAAATTGTATGGCAAGGTGGTGTTCTTCCTGCTCGAGGCCGCCCAGGAGGCGGTGGAGAGGGGCCTGGCGGTGGGGGCGGCACGTGCTCTCGAACCGCTGAGGACCTGGGCGCACGGGTGGTCCTTACCTCCGCCCCGCCTCTTCCTCCCGAATGCCGCCTGCTGCCTTCCCTCCACTCTGGGAGGCCCATTTCACCATCAGCCCTCTCCTGGGCTGTAAGGACCCCGCCTCCGCCACGTTTGTCCTTCCGCCGGCAGGTTCAGCTGCAGCTGCTGCCGGCGGCGCGTGGCGGGAGGCGCCGAGGGGTCCTTCATGGTGCCCTACCAGGGGCCTCTACCGGGTCCATTACTCCTCGGGAGTCCCGGTGCTTCTCTGCCGGGCGATGGGGCACGTCCGAGGACTGTCCCTTGGCCCGGTCGAGGAGGCGCCCGGGCCCCGGGCCCGGAGGGCGCTGCCCCACCACCGCCGGCCCCTGGTAGTCCGGCCTCCGCGCTGCCCTCCTCCAACCGACGGCTCTGCTCGAGCCGGGTGCCCTCCGGCATGCCCGAGCGAGCAGGCGGGCCCCGCTTCTACTCGATCTGTCTCTGCGGGCCCGAGGAGGAGAGGGTGGCGCGGTTGTTGCCGGCGAGGAGAGGGCTCCCAGGTGGGGGTATCCCTTCCTTCCCTTCCCACCCCTGCAACAACGCCTCCCGAAAACCGAAAGCGCCCCGGCCTTGCCCCCTGCTGACCAGCCCTCCACCTCCACCTCGGAGGGCTGACGCCTGCTCGGGAAGCGCAAAGCCCGCCGCTCGCGGGCCCCATCTCCCCCCTTCGATGGGGAGGGTGGGAAGGCCCCCCTCCGAAAGATCCCGAGGGGGCCAGCGCTGCCGAGAGCGCCCCCGACGAGCTTCAGCAGGAGGCACCGGACGAGGAGGCCGTGGCAGCGAGGGGGGACGACGTCCCCCTCCCTGTGGAGCCCCTCCAAGAGGAGGCCTCGGGTGGAGCCCCCCCGGCCCCGGCTCCAACCGAGCCCCCCTCCGTGCCCGCTGAGGTAATTGTTGCCTTGGCGGCCGGAGGGGAAGGCTCTGGGGCCGAGGGGATGGAACTTAGCTCCATCTTCGAGGAGATCGAGGCCCTGGGTCTGACCCCGCTCACTCAGGGGGAGGACGACCCTCCGCCAGCGGGCCTCGGTCTGGGCGGCGACTCTGCGGCGCCGCCCCCTCCTCCCCCCAACCTCAACCCTGTGTCCCAGGTGGCCGACCGCCCTCACACTCGGGCGCCCTGATATTACCCACTGGCCCGCCGACCCGAGCGCCGGAGCCGATGCCGCCGAGCCTCAGGGGCGACGGCAGGCGCCGAGCGGCCGGGTCCCGGATCTGGGGCGCTCTCTCGTAACCGAGGCGGGCGGTCATCTCCCCCGCAGGGGGCCCAGCAGAAGACACCACCCTAGCCGACGCCGAGGTATCAACTCCTGCCTCCACCTGAGCCCGGCGCCGGCGTGGGCCCCTTCCTGTCCCCTGAATCCCAGGTCCCCGCTCGAGGCGCCGCAGCCCGGTGGGATAGTCACGGGGACCCTCCCAGACCCCGCCAGGACTCTGATCCTCCCGCCCCGATCCTCCCCACCCTCGTTTCCGCCTTTATGAACCCATTTCCAGCCCCGAGTCCTCTCCTGTCCCGATTCCTTTCCCACCCCTGCCTCTCCTCTCCCCAACCCCGAACCCTTGTCCGGTCCACAGCCCACCCTCCTCCCGCCTACCACCAAAAACACCCTTCCGCTGCCGCCTCTCCTTTCCTGATCCGCTCCCATTGCCCCAAATGTCTCCAGTGCCACCACGGGGCCGCCTGCTCGCTTAGCTGCGGGCGGCCCTCGGGGTGGTATTTGAATCCCCGGTCCCCAACCCGTTAGGGGCTGCCTTGTTCTCCGCCGCTTGCCGGGTCGGGACGGCAGCGCGCGCCGCCGGTGTCGGCGCCGCTGGGGATCGGATCCCTGTTTGCCCGCCTCCGTGGCCCGTGAGCTCCACCCGGGGCCCGGACGGAGGAGACCCTGGTTCCCCTCGGCGCTGAGGAGCGAGCTGCGCCACCTCGCGGATAACCGCGGGGCAAAGGGAAGGTGCAGCTCGCCTCCAGCGCTGGGGGACTTTCATTCCATTCTTCAGGCCACCAGGGGCCTGTTGCAGGAGGAGAGGGACCAATAGGCAGGACGACGCGCCTACCGCCGACCCGCAGATTTCAGACGCTCTCCTGACTTTCGGGTCGGAGAGCGGTCTGCTGCGGGCCTGCGGGGGCCGCCGATTCACCTGCCCGCGAGGATCCACCCCAGCCCTCACCATGAAGTACACCATCCTAGCAACATTGAATGCCCGGGCTGTAGGGCGGTCCCGCAGGAGCCGGGTGCTCTCCTTCCTCCGGGAGGGGGTACTCGGTGGCCTTCCTGCAGGAGACCCACACGACTCCAGCCGCCGAGGCTGGCTGGCGGCTGGAGTGGGGACGGGGTATATTTCAGCCACCTCGGCGCCGCCGGCCGGGTGGCCACCCTGTTCTCCCTGCCCTACGGCCCGAGGTGCTGGGGACCGCCGAGGTCGCCCCGGCCGCTTGTTGCACGTCCGGGCTGGTGGAGGGGCTGACGCTGAACTTGGTCAACGCTCACGCCCAACGCGGCCCGACCAGGTCGCTTTTTCCGCAGGCGCCACCTTCCTCGGCACTCTGGATCCTCGCGAGTGCCTGGTCCTGGGCGGATTTCAACACCACCTCGATGACCGACCGTAGGACTCGCGAACTGCCAGGCGCAGCGGACGCCCTCAGGGAGATCGTGACCATCACTCCCTGGTGGACGCCTGGCGACCACCACCCGGACGACAGTACCACCTTTACTTACGTCCGGTGGGGACAATCGGTCGAGCCACTCCCGGTTGGATCGCATTTACCTTCTCGCTTCCACCTGGCACGGGCCCACTTCCAGCATCCGCCGCCCCGCTCACGGACCACCATTTGGTCGGAAAGCCTCTCTGAGTTCGGAGAGGCTGGGGCCGCCTATTGGCATTTTAATAATAGCCTGCTGGAGGACGGGCTTCGTGGCGCCCTTCCGGGAGTTCTGGCGGGCCTGGCAGGAGCAGCGCCCGCCTTCTCGGCGCGCGATGGTGGGACGGGGAAGGTGCGCGCTCGCTCTTCTGCCGTGACTACTCCCGGCGCCAGCCGCGGAGGGATGCGCGATAGAGCAGTTGGAACGGGAGGTCTTGAAGCTTGAGAGGCGCCTGGTGTCCGCCTCGAGGATCCATCCTCCGCGGCGCATCGGGAGAGGCGGAGGAGCCCGGCCCTGGAAGATCACAGGCCCGGGCGCTTTGTTCGATCCCGCATCCAGCTCCTTCGAGATGGATCATGCTCCCGCTTCTTCTACGCCCTGGAGAAAAGGAGGGGGCTAAAAGCACGCCACCTGCCTTTAGCAGAGGACGGCACTTCTCACGGATCCGGCGGAGATGCGTGGAAGGGCCAGGCCTTCTACGCCAGTTTGTTCTCCCGGATCCGACCGGCCGACGCCTGCAAGGTCCTCTGACCGAGCTCCCGACGGTCAGCGCTGGCGATCGAGACCGGCTAGAGCTGCCTCTCACTCTGGCCGAGTTCTCGAAGCCCTCCGCCTCATGCCCAACAATAAAACCCCGGCATGGACGGGCTGACCGTGGAGTTCTACCGCTGTTCTGGGACGCCCTCGCCCAGACCTCGCTACCGCCTGGGCCGAAGTTCTGAGAGCGGGTCCTCCTTCAGTCAGGCAGGCGAGCGGTGCTCGCCTTTATTGCCGAAGAGGGGGACTCTCGCGACCCACGGAACTGGCGCCCCGCCTCGCCTCCTCAGCACGGACTACAAAGTCGTAGCAAAGCCATCTCGCTGCGACTGCGGTCCGTGCTGGCGGACGGATCCATCCCGACCAGACCTACACCGCCCCGGCCGTAGTATTTTTGACAACTTGTATTTGGTCCGGGATCTCTTAGAGCTGGGGTGTAGGGACGGCTTGTCGCTCGCCTCCTGTCCCTGGACCAGGAGAAGGCGTCGACAGGATGGACCACGGTATCTCCTGGGCACCCTGCAGGCCTTCGGCTTCGGGCCCCGCTTTGTGGGTTTTCTCCGGTGCTGTACGCTCGGAGTGTCTGGTCAGGCTCAACTGACCCTGACCGAGCCGGTCAGCTTCGGGCGGGGGTACGCCAGGGGTGTCCGCTGTCGGGCCAGCTGTACGCTCTGGCGATCGAGTTCTTCCTCCGCCTCCGTAGGAGGTTGACGGGTTGGTGCTGCGGAGCCGGAGCTGCGGTTGGTGCTGTCGGGCGCACGCCGATGACGTGCTCTCGTGGGTCCAGGACCCGGCGACCTGGCGCGGTGGAGGCTCGCTGCCGCCTACTCGCAGCCTCTCCGCCCGGTCAACTGGGTCAAGAGCTCTGGCCTGGTGGTCGGGGACGGGTGGCGGGCCGCTCCTCCCACCCGCGCTTCAGGCCATCAGGTGGAGCGCGGTCCGCTGCTCTATCTGGGCGCCTATTTATCCGCCACGCATCCTTCTCCGCCGGAAAACTGGCAAGGTTTGGACGCCAGGGTGGGTGAGCGGTTGCGGAGGTGGGCAGGACTGCCCGGTGCCTCTCCTTCGCGGGAGGGCACTGGTGCTAAATCAGCTGGTCCTGTCCATGCTCTGGCACCGACTCAACACCCCTGCGCCCGCCCCGAGGTCCTGGCCAAGCTCCAGAGGACAGCTTTGGAGTTCTTTGGCCAGGACTGCACTGGGTCTCTGCAGGGGCCTTGTCTCTCCCCTGGAGGAGGGGGCCAGGGCCTGGTCTGGCGTGGCGCAGCCAGGTCCGACCTTCCGCCTCCAGGCCCTGCAGAGACTCCTCTTAGTGCAGGTAGTCCGGCATGGAGCACTTTGGGGTGCGCTTCCTCCGCCGCCTCCGAGGGCTCCGACACGACCGCAGCTCTTTTTATCCATCCGAGGGGTCTTCCGCGAGACCTCTCAGAGCTGCCGGAATTCTACCAGGACCTCCTCCAGACCTGGAAGCTGTTCTCAGCGACCAGGTCCGCTGTGGCCGCCGAGGAGCAGACCTCTCGCGGAGCCCCTGCTCCACAATCCAGCCTTGTGCGTGCAGGTGGCGGAGTCTCCTTCGGTGCGCCGGAGGCTGATCCTGGCAGAAACCACCAAGGTCGGAGACCTCCTGACTACGCCGGGGACTGGGTGGATCCTCGTGGCGCCGCTGGCCGCATGGGGCTTTCCACCCTCGAACCCCTCTGCGCTACTCCGGGAGGTGAAGGCGGTTTTGCCGCGCCCGCCTCGACTTCCTGCAGAGAGCCCTGCAGAGGGCACGCCCGCCTCTCCTTCCTGCAAACCTCCGCCCTTATTATCGGGCTCCCTGTTCCGCTGGCCCCGAGCCCCATCCTGATTTCCCAGCCGGCTGCAAAAATTGCAGCCGGTCTGCTTTCGAACCGCGCCTAGGGAACATCTGTACACGCCGTGCTCCACACTCTGCATCTCCCCACCTCATGTCCCGCCCCGACACTAAGTGGCGGGACTATCTAAGACCCATAGAGGGTGGGGAACCCCGATGGGCCAGCGATATTCCCATCTAATTCCACGCCCATCGGGACATTAGTTGGCGGCTCCTTCACGGAGCCGTGAGCACGGGCGTGTACCTGGCGCGTTCACCCCATCCCGAAGCCTGCCCCTTCTGCGCGTGAGGGAAAACCTGGCGACGATACCTGGAGTGCGCCAGGTTGCAGCCCCTATTCGCTCCTCCAGAACCTCTTGTTGAGGTTCTGGCTGCACTTTTCCCTCACCTTTTATCTATGCACACTAACCGCTGCCCCACAAAGTCGCTGACCTTCCTCGCCAACCTCCTCCTGGCCTTGGCTAAAGTCGCCATTTATAACAGCAGGAGGAGGATGCTAGACGAGGGGTCTCTGCGACGGGGCCTATTTCCGCTCCTCCCTTGTGTCACGATCCGGCAGAGTTCTCTGGGCGGCGCCCACTGGCTCCCTTGATAGTTTCGAGGAGCAGTGGGCGCTGTCCGGGTTCTCTGCTCGGTGTCCCCATCCGGTTCCCTAGTTATTAACCTCTAGCCTGCACTCCTTGTCCCTTTGTCATTATTTGTCCCCAGTAATTAATTGACACGGGTCCAGTCGCCCCTCCCGCAAGGCTGGGGGAGGGGCTTTTAGAGTGGTGGCTTCACCGCCCACCCCCGTGTTTTCCAAATAGAGCGCCCACTCCACTCCAGAGAAGGAGGAGAGGCAGGGTGCAGTGCTGCCGCTCCTTCTTCCTCCTGCTCCTGCTCCTGCTCCTGCACCAGCCGGGCTCTCCTGCTTCATCCCAGCCACCACCTGAGACCTCCGTGCTGCTGGACCTGCTCCCCGGACACCGCCACCTCTTACCACCACCGGCTGCTGCTGCCTGAGGGGAGAGGGGCCTGCCGGCTGCCCTCCTCTCCCCTCCTCCACTCCAGAGGAAGAGGACCCACCAGCACCACCACCCAGAGGCCTTCCCCTGCTGGCTGCCACCCGCCCACTGCTGCTGCACCCTGCCGAGGAGGAGAAGAGGAACACTACCATCTGGAACTGTGGAGGGGGTTTATTCATCAGACTGAGTTTTGTCATCTGCTCCAGGGTGGTGTTGAACTGAGCCATTGAAAGGGGGCTGGGGAGGCTCAGAGCCCTCCCCTCAGTCCAGCTGTCCCCCTGCTGCCACCACCCCCAACGCCCCTCCACCACCCTTTAACATCTGAACTGCCTCTTCTCCCTTGGTGGGGTTTGCTGCCCGCTCTCCACCTGGGACTGTTTGCTGCAGCGGTGGGCGAGGTCGAGGCCCCACCTGGCGCTCGTGGGTGTGCTCCTCCCCCCCCTTGGACTTGGCCCCTCCCTCAGCTACGTTTGGCTGAGGCCCCCCACCCTGCTTGCCCCACCCTACCTTAGCAGCCTGCCCTGCCCTACTAGCCCAGTTTGTTTTCCCCTTCCTTCATAAGGTTCCTTACCCACCACACCAACCCCAGAGCTTCTTACCTGCCACGCCCTCGTCAAGCTAGCCTGTTGTGTGTGCCCGCCCCACCAGTTGTAGCCTGCCTCTCCTGCCCCAGCTTCCTTAGTGTTTCTATCCTCCCCCAACCTCCCAATAGTCCCCTGCTGTTGCCTGAGTACCCAGGTTCCCCCTCGGCGCTTGTGCCTCCCCCTTTTAGTTGCCCCCTCCAGTGCACTGCACCTTTCACTGACCCATAGCCCCTCAGTACCCCAGTGCAGCCGGAGGAGCCGGCCCCGCCCTGCACCTATTGCCTTGCCCCTGCCTGCCTGCCAGCGCCCTCCTCCTCTGTGTCCAGCCTTGCAGGAGGGTGGTAGCTGGCCCCTTGGTTCCCCCTTTTTACCCTACCCCTGCCAGCGCCCTCTCTCCCTGTAATCAGTCAGTGGGAGAGTGGCTGCTTCTCCCTTCCCCCTTCCCCCTCAACCATATATCCCTTGCCCTCGCACCCTTCCCCCCTGCAATAGCGCCCTCCTCCTCTGCCTCAGTTTTAGCAGGGAGGAGTGGTTGACAACCCTCCCCTTCCTCGGTTGCTCCTTCCTCGAACCAGTGCCCCCTTTTCCGCCCCTTTCCTTGCATTGATGCCCTCCTCCTCTGCCTGTTGTTGGTGAGGAGGAGTGGCTAACCATACCCTTCCTCCTTCCCATCTGTGCCTCCTTCCACCTTTTTCTATGATGGAGGCCCCTGTCCCGCTGGCCCCTCGGTCCCCACTGCCACCGGCCCAAACAACTGCTGCGGCTGACCTCCCGACCCCCAGCCCGAGCTCCGCCGCTGCCACGGCCGCGCCCCTGCTGCGGGTGGGCCTTCTACCTCGGCCGGTAAAGGGCCGGGGAGGAAGAAGGGCAAAGGCCCGGCCGAGCCGACCCCTCCGTGGCGAGGCCGCCCGCCCACTGCTGCCCGCCACCTGCTGCAGCCCCTCCTCCTGCTGTTCCCCCACCGGCTCTGGGGTGATCCATCTCGGCCCCCAGGCGTGCGCCCAGGTGGCGCTGCCGCCCACGTGCCGGGTCATCGCCCCTACTGCCGCCTCCAGCTCCATCCCTGGTGGCCGGGGCCCTTTCCCACCCTGACCAGGAGGCACGGCGTCCGTTGCCTCCTGGTCGCCGCCTCGCCCACGTCGAAACTTACGTGCGGGCGTTGGCGAGTGGTGGGGGCCTCGGCCGTGGTGGCGACCTCCAAATGTATGGCAAGGTGGTGTTCTTCCTTGCCTCGGAGGCCGCCGCCCAGGAGGCGGTGGAGAGGGCCTGGCGGTGGGCGTGCGTGCCCCTCGAACCGCTGGAGGACCTGGGCGTGCGGGTGGTCCTTACCTCCGTCCGCCCTTCCTCCCGAATGCCGCCCTGCTGCCTTCCCTCTCCACTCTGGGAGGCCCATTTCCACCATCAGCCCTCTCCCGTTGGGCTGTAAGGACCCGCCCTCCGCCCGCGTCTTGTCCTTCCGCGGCAGGTTCAGCTGCAGCTGCTGCCGGCGGCGGCGTGCGAGGCGCTCGAGTCCTTCGCGGTGCCCCTACCAGGGAGCCCTCTACCGGGTCCATTACTCCTCGGGAGTCGGTGCTTCCTCTGCGAGCGATGGGGCACGTCCGGAGGACTGTCCCTTGGCCCGGTCGGAGGCGTCCGGGCCCCGGACCGGAGGCGCCCGGCCCCACCACCGCCCGGCCCCTGGTAGTCCGGCCTCGCGGCTGCCCCTCCTCCAACCGGCGGCTCTGCTCGGGGGGCCGGGGTGCCCCCTCCCGGCGTGCCCGGCGAGCAGGCGGGCCCGCTACTCGATCTGTCTCTGCGGGGCCCGAGGAGGAGAGGGTGGCGAGCGAGGAGCTCCCAGGTGGGGTATCCCTTTCCCTTCCCTTCCCACCCCTGCAACAACGCCCTCCCGAAAACCGGCGCCCCGGCCTTGCCCCTGCTGACCAGCCCTCCACCTCCACCTCGGAGGGCTGGGCGCTCGATCGAGAGCGCCAAAGCCCGCCGTTCGCGGGCCCCATCTCCCCTTCGATGGGGAGGGTGGGAAGGCCCCCTCGAAAGATCCCGAGGGGCCAGCGCTGCCGAGCGCCCCGGCGAGCTTCAGCAGGAGGCACCGGACGAGAGGCCGTGGCAGCGAGGGGCGGCGTCCCCCTCCTGTGGAGCCCCTCCAGAGGAGGCCTCGGGTGGAGCCCCGGCCCGGCTCCAGCCGAGCCCCCTCCGTGCCCGCTGAGGTAATTGTTGCCTTGGCGGACCGGAGGCTCTGAAGGCTCTGGGGCCGAGGATGGAACTCAGCTCCATCTTCGAGAGATCGAGGCCCTGGGTCTGACCCGCTCACTCAGGAGGGCGACCCTCCGCCAGCGGGCCTCGGTCTGGCGGCGACTCTGCGGCGCCGCCCCTCCTCCCCAACCTCAACCCTGTGTCCCAGGTGGCCGACCCGTCCTCACACTCGGGCGCCCCTGATATTACCCACTGGCCCGGCCGACTCGGCGCGGGCCGATGCCGCCCGAGCCCTCAGGGGCGGCGGCAGGCGCCAGCGGCAGGTCCCGGATCTGGGGCGCCCCTCTCTCGTAACCGAGGCGGGCGGTCATCTCCCCTTCCCGCGAGGCCCAGCAGAAGGCACCACCCTAGGCCGGCGCCGGTATCAACTCCTGCCTCTCCACCTGAGCCGGCGTCGGCGTGGGCCCCCTTCCTGCCCCTGAATCCCAGGTCCCGTTCGGAGCGCGCGCAGCCGGTGGGATAGTCACGGGGACCCCCTCCCAGACCCGCCAGGACTCTGATCCCCTCCCGTCGATCCTCCCCCACCCTCGTTTCCGCCCTTTATGAACCCATTTCCAGCCCGAGTCCTCTCCGTTCCCGATTCCTTTCCCACCCCTGCCTCTCCCTCACTCCCCAACCCCGAACCCTTGTCCGGTCCACAGCCCACCCCCTCCTCCCGCCCCTACCACCAAAACACCCTTCGCTGCCGCCCCGTTCCTTTCCTGATCCGTTCCCATTGCCCCCCAAATGTCCTCCAGTACCACCCCCACGAGGGCCGTCGTTCCGCTAGCTGCGGGCGGCCCTCGAGGTGGTATTTGAATCCCGGTCCCCAACCCGTTGAGCTGCCTTATTCCCTCCGCCGCCCCCTTGCCGGGAGTCGGGGGCGGGCAGCCGGCGCCCGTCGGTGTCGGCGCGCGTTGAGATCGGATCCTGTTTGCCCGTCTCCGTGGCCCGTGAGCTCCACCGGGGCCGGACGGAGAGACTCCTGGTTCCCCCTCGGCGCTGAGGCGAGCTGCGCCAATTCCTCGCGGATAACCGCGGGGCAAAGGAAAGGTGCAGCTCGCCCTCCAGCGCTGGGGACTTTCATTCCATTCTTCAGGCCACCAGGGGCCTGTTGCGGGAAGGAGAGGGACCAATAGGCAGGGCAGCGCGGCCTACCGCGGACCCGCAGATTTCGAGCGCTCTCTAACTTTTGGGTCGGGAGGCGGTCTGCTGCGAGGGCCTGCGAGGGCCGCCGATTCACCTGCCCGCGAGGATCCACCCCAGCCCTCACCATGAAGTACACCATCCTAGCAACATTGAATGCCGGGGCTGTAGGGCGGGTCTCCGCAGGAGCCGGGTGCTCTCCTTCCTCCGGGAGAGGGTGCTCGGTGGCCTTCCTGCAGGAGACCCACCGACTCCAGCCGTCGAGGCTGGCTGGCGGCTGGAGTGGGGCGGGGTATATTTCAGCCACCTCGCTCGCTCGGCGGGGTGGCCACCTGTTCTCCCCTGCCCTACGGCCCGAGGTGCTGGGGACCGCCGAGTCGTCCGGGCGCCTGCTGCGTCGGGCCGCGTGGAGGGCTGGCGTTGAACTTGGTCGCGTCGCCCGAGCAGCGGGCCCGGCAAATCTGCTGCTTTTCCGGCAGGCGGCCACCTTCCTCGGCACTCTGGATCCTCGCGAGTGCCTGGTCCTGGGCGGGGATTTCAGCACCACCCTCGATGGCCGGGACCGTGTAGGACTCGCGAACTGCCAGGCGCAGCGGGCGTCCTCAGGAGATCGTGGACCATCACTCCCTGGTGGGCGTCTGGCGAGACCACCACCGGACGACAGTACCACCTTTACTTACGTCCGGGTGGGGCACTGTCGTCGAGCCACTCCCGGTTGGATCGCATTTACCTTTCGTTTCCACCTGGCAGGCCTCCTCCAGCATCCGGCGGCCCGTTCACGGACCACCATTTGGTGGCCGTGAAAGCCTCTCTGAGTTCGAGAGGCTGGGGCGGCCTATTGGCTGACACAATAATAGCCTGCTGGAGGGCGTGGGCTTCGTGCGTCCTTCGGGAGTTCTGGCGGGCCTGGCAGGAGCAGCGGCCCGCCTTTCCCTCGGCGCGGCGATGGTGGGGCGTGGGAAGGTGCGCGCCCGGCTCTTCTGCGCGACTACTCCCGGGCGCCAGCCGGCGGAGGATGCGGCGATAGAGCAGTTGGAGCAGGAGGTCTTGAAGCTTGAGGCGCCTGGTGTCCGCCCCGAGGATCCATCCCTCCCGCGGCGTACCGGAGAGGCGGGAGGAGCTCCGGGCCCTGGAAGATCACAGGGCCCGGGGCGCCTTTGTTCGATCCGCATCCAGCTCCTTCGGGAGATGGATCGCGGCTCCGCTTCTTCTACGCCCTGGAGAAAGGAGGGCTAAAAAGCACGTCACCTGCCTTTTAGCAGAGGGCGGCACCCCCTCACGGATCCGGCGGAGATGCGTGGAAGGGCCAGGGCCTTCTCGCCAGTTTGTTCTCCCGGATCCGACCCGAAGCCGGCGCCTGCAAGGTCCTCTGGACCGAGCTCCCGGCGGTCAGCGCGGGCGACGAGACCGGCTAGAGCTGCCTCTCACTCTGGCGAGTTCTCGGAAGCCCTCCGTCTCATGCCCAACAATAAAACCCGGGCATGGGCGGGCTGACCGTGGAGTTCTACGCGTGTTCTGGGGCGTCCTCGGCCCAGACCTGCGTTACCGTCTGGGCGAGTCCTTGGAGGCGGGGTCCTCCTCTGTCGTGCAGGCGGCGGTGCTGCCTTATTGCGAAGAGGGGACCTCCGCGACCTGCGAACTGGCGTCCCGTCTCGCTCCTCAGCACGGACTACAAAGTCGTAGCAAAAGCCATCTCGCTGCGACTGCGGTCCGTGCTGGACGTGATCCATCCCGACCAGACCTACACCGTCCGGGCCGTAGTATTTTTGACAACTTGTATTTGGTCCGGGATCTCTTAGAGCTGGGGTGTGGGGCGGCATCGTTCGCCCTCCTGTCCCTGGACCAGGAGAAGGCGTTCGACAGGATGGACCACGGGTATCTCCTGGGCACCCTGCAGGGCCGGCCGGGCCCGTTTTGTGGGTTTTCTCCGGGTGCTGTGCGCTCTCGCGGAGTGTCTGGTCAGGCTCAACTGGACCCTGACCGGGCCGGTCAGCCGGGCGGGAGTGCGTCAGGGGTGTCGCTGTCGGGCCAGCTATGCGCTCTGGCGATCGAGCCCTTCCTCCGTCTCCTCCGTGGGAGGTTGGCGGGGTTGGTGCTGCGGGGCGGGCTGCGGCTGGTGCTGTCGGCGTCGCCGATGGCGTGCTCCTCGTGGTCAGGACCCGGGCGACCTGGCGCGGGTGGAGGCCTGCCAAGCCGTCTACTCGGCAGCCTCCTCCGCCCGGGTCAACTGGGTCAAGAGCTCTGGCCTGGTGGTCGGGGCGGGTGGCGGGCGGCTCCCTCCCACCAGCGCTTCAGGCCATCAGGTGGGGCGCGGGTCCGCTGCTCTATCTGGGCGTCTATTTATCCGCCACGCATCCTTCTCCGCCGGAAAACTGGCAAGGTTTGGGCGCCAGGGTGGGTGGCGGTTGCGGAGGTGGGCAGGACTGCTCGGTGCCTCTCCCTTCGCGGGAGGGCACTGGTGCTAAATCAGCTGGTCCTGTCCATGCTCTGGCACCGACTCAACACCCTGCGCCCGGCCCGGAGGTCCTGGCCAAGCTCAGAGGACAGCTTTGGAGTTCTTTTGGCCAGGACTGCACTGGGTCTCTGCAGGGGCCTTGTCTCTCCCCTGGAGGAGGGGGCCAGGGCCTGGTCTGCGTGCGCAGCCAGGTCCGGACCTTCCGCCTCCAGGCCCTGCAGACTCCTCTTTAGTGCAGGTAGTCCGGCATGGAGCACTTTGGGTGCGCCTTCCTCCGCCGCCTCCGAGGGCTCCGATCGACCGGCAGCTCTTTTTATCCATCCGAGGGCCTTCCGCGAGACCTCTCAGAGCTGCGGAATTCTACCAGGACCTCCTCCAGACCTGGAAGCTGTTCTCAGCGACCAGGTCCGTTGTAACCGCCCGAGGAGCAGACCTCCTCGCGGGCCCTGCTCCACAATCCAGCCTTGTGCGTGCAGGTGGCGGAGTCTCCTTGATGCGCGGAGGCTGATCCTGGCAGAAACCACCAAGGTCGGAGACCTCCTGGACTACGCCGGGGACTGGGTGGATCCCCGTGCGCTCGCTGGCCGCATGGGGCTTTCCACCTCGAACCCCTCTGCGCCTACTCCGGGAGGTGAAGGCGGTTTTGCGCGGCCGCTCTCGACTTCCTGCAGAGAGCCCTGCGAGAGACGCCCCGCCCCTCCCTTCCTGCAAACCCTCCGTCCCTTGTTATCGGGCCCCTGTTCCGCGGGCCCCCCCGAGCCCCCCATCCTTGGACCCCCAGCCGGCTGCAAAAATTGCAGCCGGTCTGCTTCGAACGCGCCTAGGGAACATCTGTACACGCTCGTGCTCCACACTCTGCATTTCCCCACCCTCATGTCCCGCCCGACACTAAGTGGCGGGACTATCTAAGACCCATAGAGGTGGGGAACCCCGATGGGCCAGCGTGTATATTCCCATCTAATTCCACGGCCCATCGGGGACATTGGTTGGCGGCTCCTTCACGGAGCCGTGAGCACGGCGTGTACCTGGCGCAGTTCACCCCATCCCGGAAGCCTGCCCCTTCTGCGGCGTGAGGAAAACCTGCGCATACGCATACCTGGAGTGCGCCAGGTTGCAACCTATTCGGCTCCTCCAGAACCTCTTGTTGAGGTTCTGGCTGCACTCCCCTCACCTTTTTATCTATGCACACCCAATCCATGGCCCCACAAAGTCGCGGGACCTCCTCGTCAACCTCCTCCTGGCCTTGGCTAAAGTCGCCATTTATAACAGCAGGAGGAGGATGCTGAACGAGGGTTTCCTGCGACTGTGGGGCCTATTTCCGTTCCTCCCTTGTGTCACGCATCCGGGCAGAGTTCCTCTGGGCGGCGTCCGCTGGCTCCTTGATAGTTTGAGGAGCAGTGGGCGCTGTCGAGTTCTCTGCTCGGTGTCCCCATCTGGTTCCCTAGTTATTAACCTCTAGCCTGCACCCCCCGTCCCTTTTGTCATTATTTGTCCCCAGTAATTAATTGGACACGGGTCCAGTCGTCCCTCCCGCAAGGCTGGGGGAGGGGCCTTTAGAAAGTGGGCGGGCTTCGCCCGGCCACTCCCCCGTGTTGTCCAAATAGAGCCCACTACAGACTTTAAGAAAAAAATTAATGAAGAGTAATGATTGTATTCTATTATTGTTTTTAAGATTGATTCATTTGGCTTTGTATTTTTCCGTGAATTAAAGAGCATTAAACTTTGCAGGTAATGAAGTTGAAACAGAAAACACACAAAAGGAGAAAGCTATAATCCATCAGATTCACAAAATACATATATAGAATCCATTTCCCATAAACTTTATTTTAGATATTCCTGAATGTGCATGGACCTATTTTATGGTGAATGGGCCTGTTTCTCTCAAGCTTTGTCTACACAAAGGAAAGTTTTGAAAAATGTATATTCATTGCTAACACCAGCTCAGCTGAACCTAATGAAGACAGCCCTAATGGAGACAGTTGAAACATAATGGAACCAGTTAGATTTGCTCTGAGCAGGTCTAAAAAATAGCGTACTCAAATGATATTGGGGCTAATGTTGAGGAGTGCTCTTAGCATGACTAAGGCTATAAACAGTGGAAAAAAATTCAGATAATTTCTTGTCTACACAATATCATATTTATACCAGTTTTACACCAGTGTAACCCTATGAGGTTTAAGTGTAAGTGAGGGAAATTGCATCCTGTGATTTCCTGAGCAGCTTGTTGTACCATTCAAGCAAGGTACAGTAGACTTCCGATAATCCGGAACCTATGGGACCTAGGTGGTGCCGGATTATCAGATATGCCGGACTATCAGGAGGTACTATAAAATGGTTATATATATACTGTATACTTTATATACTGTATATAAAGTGTTCTTAACCCTTTTTATTGTACATACTGTATACAGTATACTGTAATGTTTTAGTTTTTTTAAGCCTTTTTACCCTTTTTGCTCAGTTCAGCTGCTGCTGCTGTTACCTTGTGACTCATTTTTTGGCGAAGCTCACTCACTAAGCTCTTGCCGTTTTGATGCCGGACTATCAGGAGTGCCGGACTATTGGATGCCGGACTATTGGAGTTTTACTGTACTAACAAACTTCAACAGGACTTTATTTACCAAAAGTGAAGCCTCTTTACAAAGCTGCTGCATCCCTCAGTAGCCCCTGCCAATCTTCTCCCCACTCCTTCCTGTTTCCTGTGTTTCCAGACTCCCAACAGCCAATGCTTCCAGTTCTAATAATTACAAGCAGCATCTAAAACACCACACAGCTTCGATTC
>JAFJHL010000097.1:0-10999 GCA_019425775.1 Rafetus swinhoei
TAAATAATGGCTTCACAACTTGTCTCTATTTAATTAATCAGAAGAAACAAAATTGAGCCAGTCCTGGTGCTTTATTTCTTATTGTACGTCCACAAATCATAATTTTCTTTTCAGATCACTCATTTAATTTCCTAGAATTTCCCAAAGCCTGCATGAGTGTATGGGCGGAAAACATATGTATTTACTGCTGCTGCACTGTCAGACACTAACCTCAAGTCTGAGACCAACTGGAGCCAGGCCTACATTACAGACCTATTTTGATATAACTATGTCATTCAGAGGTGTGAAAAATCCACTCCATTCCCTGAGTGACATAGTTACACCAATCTAACCCAACCATGCAGACAGCACTATGTCAATGGGAGCACAGTTCCCGTCGACACAGGTGGAGGTGGATTAACTCTGCCGACATTCAAGCTCTCTCCCATCACTGAAGGAGTGCCCTTCACTTAAGCACTACAATGGCGCAGCGGCGCAGCATTTTAAGAACAGATCTGTTCTGCTTCAGTGGAGTGCATTGATTCAATCATGATTTTTCAACCTAAACTACCTCCATCCTATAGGTTTGCCAGCTTTCTAACAGCTGAAAATGGACCCTGAAGGCCCAGCTCCATCTGGGCTCTTCTCCCAAGGAGCCACCTCTTCCTGCCTCTTCCCCAAGGCCTCACCCTGCCCTGCCTCTTCCTCCAAGGCTCTGGCCCTGCTTCCTGTGTTCCCCAATGCCCTACCCACACTCGCTCCTCTCCGCCCGCCTTTGCTGTTCTCCTCCCCCATCCTTGTTGCTGGATCATTTTCACCTCCCTCTCCTACACCCTCCCCTGCCCTCAGCTCCCTCTGCTCTGGGATTGGGATGGGAGCTGCAGCCTGAAGTGGAGGCTGCCACCTGCTGGTAGGTAGTGGCCCTGGCTTAGAGGGGCCAGTACAGGTTGATGACATGCATGCATGGTAATTAAGCAACAACTTAAAAGACAAGTTCAAATATTTACATCTTCTAGAAGATACTGGTCTTTTTCTCTAGTAGCCAAATGTACGCACTTAGTACACAGCCTGCATGTGTGTTTTAATCCATCTGCACTCATTGAGAAAGAAAGTCAATGTGGTCTGACATAAGGACCAGATATGGGCTTCAGTGTATGTGAAAACCAAACTCTATTTTATTTGGATGTCTGACCTAGAGTAGTGCACATCAGTGGATCTCAAGTAGGAGTCTGGGGCCCCCTGTCAGGCCATGAGAAAGTTTCAGAGGGTCTGCCAAGCTAGGCCAGTGTTAGATTTGCTGGAGCCCAAAGCAAAAGATAGCAGAAACCCCACTTCATGTGGCTGAAGCTCTGGGCCGTGAAGTCCTGGGCTGAAGACAAAGTCTGAGCAAATTATCTTCTCATGGCTCCCTATGGCATAGGACCCTGGGCAATTGCCCTGCTTACTGCCTACCCCCTAATGCCAGCCCTGGCTTTTATATGCTGCAAGCTAGTTGTTGTGGCACAGATGGTTCCATGGAGTTTTATAGAATGTTGGCAAAGTATGCAGCCACGTAGGGCATCATGAAATTTGGGGCACTGAAACCTGGAGTGCAGCCCCTCTCCCTCCCCACAGATGGGCTGGTGCAGGTGCTTGGGCTGCGTGAGGGTACCACAATTGCTGGGGATGGCCCGCGCTGGGAGGACCTCAAAGGAAAACAGGGTGAGAACTCCTGGTATACATGAGGGTGAGGCCTTAAAGTCCTGATTTGGAGCTCACACTACTTTTGCAGCCATTTAACTCCATTGGAATGCCTCCTGATCAACAGCAGTGAGAGTGAGGTCAGGGTCAGGGTGTCAGGGACTGATACTGTGAGGTGCTGATAGTGTTAAGTCATAGATTCCAGGGAAGCTCAGTGGGAGTCTGGAACTTGTTGATTTTTTTTTTTTTTTTGAATGTTGAGCTTTAGAGGAAAAATTTAAATAAAACTTTATATTTTGAAAACTCCTCCCACCCCTGCCAAAAGGGAAAACATTTCAATAATAATGCTTTTCTTTGATTTCTTCTCTAGCCCTGCTCAGTACTTCACAGGGTGGGATCAGATCTCTCCCATAGAATCAGAACCTAGGACTTGTTCATGAGATACTTAGTCAGTTCTAGAAGTGGAAAGGACTGAAATGCATGGAGTGAGAGGACGAAGACTAGAATTAAAACAAGCAAACAAACAATGAGGGAAAGAAATAGTTTCTCCTGGTCCTACCATGTCTACAGTTCTAAGCACAGATAGCCTCACATTACACTCTTCAAAGCCACCCACTGCAATATTTTGAAAAGAGTGCTAGAAAAATTACATTTCTAAATATTATAAGTGTGCACCTATGTGCCAGAGGGGGAGAAGAATAAGATAAACAAGCAAATACTGTGTAATATGCTGTGGTAATAGAATTGTTCTCTTCTTTGGGTTCTTTTATAAATAAAATAAATATAAAAAGACAAGTAATTTTCTCACCTAATTTGCTTGTAGAACTGATAATGAAGTGTTGTTGGCTGTAGCACCAACGCACATTTGTGATACTTGATATAGTGTCTCTGCATATTTAGAGGTTAAAATCTTCTCTTTTGCTGAGTAAAAATATCAATTTCACAGACTTTTCCCCCTAGGTAATATCTAGCTCATGTTTCATAATCTACCTTTAAATGGAAAGTCTATCGTATGGCTTACATATAGCTAGGACACTTTAGTAAGTCATTGTTTCACATGCTACATATTTAAATATATGTAATATTTAAATTCCATAGTTACTACATTTTATTCAATGTATTTTAAAAGAATACCTGCAGTACATTGGCACTAACCTACAGCTGTGATCTCATGGACAGGCTGTCCAATTGAAACAATTTCTGACTGACCTTGAGGCCAGATCTACACTTAGCCAGATCTAAGCATATAATGGTATAACTATGTCACTCAGCTATGTAAAAACTTCACTCATGTAGTTATATTGAGCTAACTCCTGGTGTAGACAGCACTATGTCACTGGCAGGACATCAAAGTAGCTACTAACTCTCATGGAGGTGGATTAACTATGCTGATAGAAGAAGCGTGGTGCAATTGTACCACTGCAGTGTTTTAAGAGTGGACCTGCCATCTGGCTATGTATACACTAAAAATGCAACAACAATGTAGCACTGCACTGTAACACTTCAGCATGGATGCAGTCTATGCCCACAGAGAGTTCTCCTGTCATCATGTTGCTATGTTGATGAGAGAATTCATTTGTAGACTTAACACTGTCTACACAAGGGTTTAGAACAGTCTAACTATGCCACTCGGGGCACTCACACCCCTGAGAGATGGAGCCATGGCAATATAAGTGTTTAGTGTAGACCAGAACTGGGTGAATTTCTGGATGGAAATTGTTTTCTCAAAAAAGTAAAAAATGCAGACCTGGGTCAACCAAAACATTTAGTGAACACGTGGTACATTTTCTGAACTGTTTCACTCAGGAAAAAAAGGGGAAAGAACATTTTGATTTTTCAATCCAATATGAACTTTACACTGTGAATATTATTTTAAAAGGTAAAAATAACCTAAAACCCAAAATGCAATATTTAGTTTCAAGTAAAAATAGTTTGGGTGAACCTGCAACTTTTAAAAAACTTTTTGGTTCATAGAGAAAAGATTTTCATTTCAGATTGGCTTGAATGATTTTTTTTCAATTTTTGGTTTGTCCAATAAATTGAAAAATCAGTTATTTGCATAGCCCACTATGTCAGTGGTTCCCAAACTTTTGACATTACGCCCCCTTTTGATTTTTGAAAAACCCTCATGCCCCCAAAATAGCAGCAAAACTTGTTGAGAGAAAAAAAAAAAGGAACTGAGCAGGGCAGCAAAACTTGATGGGGAGGGGAAGGCTGGGTGCGCCCCTGGAATTTCTTCACGCCCAGTTTGGGAACCCATGCACTATGTGATCTTTAGTCAATTTACTCATCCATGTTTCAGTTATACCTCTGTAAAATGGAGATATTAATCTTTGCTTATCTCTGTAACGTATTTTAGACCATCCATTGAAAAAGTTATGTAAATACAGAGAATGTTATTCTTGCTTTCTATATATGTATTATATTCATAACTATATGACAGCGTTATATCTTTCCATGAGCCACAATGTAGGTGAGGTAATACTGGACCAACTTCTGTTGGTGAAGAGATAAGCTTTTGAGCTACCCAGGTATTCAGTTTCACAGCTAAATACAAGATGGAAGGATCGTTTAGCATAAATAGTTAACACATATTTCAACTGACCCTTCTGAGAGTGATTGCTCTGTGAAAAGAATTTGCCCACAGGTGCTATGATGTTTTTGTCTTTTATCAGTTTCCTGTGTAAGTTCATTCAAGAGCATAGTGATTGGTTGGTTTTGCCCACACAGTTGTTGTTGGAGGCATTTAGTACACTGAATGAGGTACACCACATGTAAGGGGCACATTTAGGACCTATGAATCCAAAAGGTGTGTTAAGGGGATTATTGATCATCAAAGTAGTGGAGATGTATTAACAGGTTTTGCATCTGTTACTATGAGCATCTCATGGCGCTTTGAAGTGGTGTGCTTCTGATAAGCATGGTAAGGTTGGGGATTATTTGTAGGCCAGAAGAGGGGCCTATGGTTTGTAATTGTAATGAATCCTCATGGGGTTCAAATGTGGGTGGGAGGTGAAAACTAGGGCTGTGCAGTCAGGTGAGGTGTTTTCCATATGGAAGTTTCTCTTGGGGTGTGCAGGTGACCCCCTTTGCAATCTACTTTTCTGTTGGAGTGTCATTGTTTGGTGAAGGCTGATTAGAATGTATTTAGGTGTGTGGGCTGGATTTGCTCTTTGGAACATATTCTGTGGTATCTGAATGCCTGACTGTAGATAACAGATTTCTTGGTGTATTTTGGGTGGTTATTGGATCTGTGAAGGTAAGCGTGGTGATCCAGGAAGTACCTTGTAGGGTTCTGTTGTTGAAGGTGATCGTGGTGTCCATGAAGTGGATACTGGGGCAGGGGCTGGAATATTTTAGTATGAATTCGATGGAAGAATGGTGGTTATTAAAGTTGTGGTGGAAATCTATGCTGGAGTTTTTAGGTTATCACACCAGAGGACAGAAATATCTTCAGTGTATCTCAGGTATATAATCCTCAGCATCTGAGGAAGTGAGTTGTAGCTCACAACTTATGCCCTAATACCCTAATAAATTTGTCTTTAAAGTGCCATTGCACTCCTTGGTGTTTTGCTGAAACAGACTAACATACTACCTCTCTGAAAGGTATATCATCGATTTCATGGTTCATTTGTCCATAAATTCTTCCTCAAGGTGGCCCATTGAAGAGGTTGGCATACTGGGGAGTCATCCTAGTACCAAGGGCCATTCCCATGGTTTGGACAAAGCGTTAGTTGCGGAATGTAAAATTGTCATGGGTGAGGAGGAAATGGATGAGTTTGGCAATGTCTTTTGGAGCGGATACCTGATCATTGTCCATTGTCTTGTAGATATTTGAGACTGGCAGTAATGCCCTCATGAGGGATATTGGTGTATAAGGAGGCACTACATACAACTCCAAATATGCTGAACAGCTCTGCAGAAGGACTTCAGAGAAACAGAGGAACCATCTTCTGCACTTCATATGCTCCAGAGGGGACCACCTCTAACTAGAGATGATCACATACTCACACACACTGGAAAGAAAAAATCTTTCTGTCCCAACATCTATGTGGATGAAACCAAACAACCCCTATGCTCGAGTGAACTTACACAGAACAATGATAAAAGATGAAAACATAGTACCTGTGACTGAACATTTTTCACAAAGCTATCACTCTATATCTGACCTTGTATTCTTTGTCCTGAAAGGAAAACTGCACAACACCTTCAAGGACAAGTCTGAGAGATTAAATTCCTAACTTTGTTATGCAATAAAAATCATGGACTTAATAAAGATACAGGGTTTGTGGCTTATTACTACAATCTAACCTGCTAACCCCCCTTTTTTGACTGCAGAGGTGTTAATTGGTCATTTCACCTTGAATAGTTCCTTGAAGTATGTGCTAACTACTTATGCTAAACAATCTGTTCCACCTTATATTTAGCTGTGAAACTCTGAGGCCTGCTTTACACTAGAAAATTAAGTTAGCTAAACTACATTGCTCAGGGATGTGAAATATCCATACCCACGAGCAGTTTAGTTAAGCCAACCTAACCCTCCAGTGTTGGGGGCACTAGGTCAACAGGAGAATACCTTCCTCCATCTATGCGCCACTTCTTGGAGGGGTGGATTACCTATGCTGACAAGAAAAGCTCTCCCATTGGTGTAGGTTCACTGAAGTGCATCTACAGCTTCCCTTGCAGTATACTGGATGTCTGCAGCAACACAGCTAGTCACTTGAGTGCAATTCCACCTGACCACATGCGAATGTGCTCTGGTGCTAACACCCATGTAGCAGCTATTGTAGGCCTGGTCTACACTACAACATTAGTTAGAGGTAAGCCACCTTGCATTGACCTAGTTGTTAACATGTCTACATGTAAATCTATCTGCCACCAATTTAAGTGCCCCATTACAGAGTTGCAATATACCACCTCTCTGAGCAGCATGGAGACATGGTTGATGTACTGAGGTCAGTGAAGCAAAAGTGCAGACACTGCATTACTTATATGATACCTAATATTCCTCCAGCAGCTGTCCCATAATACCTGATAGTGGCCACTCTGGTCACAATTATAAACTCTACTGACTGAGGGCAGAAAAGCCCTCTCTCCTTTAATACCTTTTCTCATTGTCCATTGACTTAGTAGGTTTTCACTGTTGTGTGCACCTACCCGTGTTTGGTACACTCTCCAGACATACTTTGGCTTGGAGTAGACAGGAAATGTGGGATCATCTATGCTTGTGGGGAGAAGAGGCTGTGCAAACATATACATGTACTAGCCATAGAAATGAGAACAACTATAAGCAGATTGCACAGGGGATGAAGGAGAAAGGGGATGTCAGGGATCAGCGGCAGTTCTGCCCTACCATGCATTGCCAAAACTTCCCAAAGACAGCTGCAACTGACAGCATGCTGGACAGTGGCAAATTGTACACTTTGATATCTACCCATGGTGTACCACACTGTGCACAGACACAAGCACTCATGGTGAGTATCTCCCAGCACCAAGTGTGCATGTGAACAAGCAATATACTAACTGCAGCGGCTTTATGCTGATGTAACTTGCATCAGCCAAAGACATGTTAGTCTTTGTGGCTGTCCTCATGTCTTACCGACTGTCTTCACCATCTCATTAGTCAACTCCTCCACTTGTCCTCTCAGCTGGAATCTTCCAGGACTTCATCTTCCTTTTCTGAACTCTTAGGCTATGTCTACACTGCCGCGTTATTTCAGAATAACTGATGTTATTCCAAAATAACATAGCACGTCTACACTGCCAGCATTTATTTGAAACAATGTTGAGCTGGAAAGCTTCTTACTCTGACTCCTGTAACCCTCATTTCATGAGGAATAAAGGAAGTCGAAGGAAGAGTGTAGACAGTGCCAAAAACAGAAGCTATTTCAACTTAAGTTATGCAATTGACATAGCTCAAGTTGTGTAGCTGATTCCGACTTTAGCCCTGCTGTGTAGATGTACCCTTAGTGTGCTAGCTCAATCAAAGCTAGTGTGGGTACTTCTTCATGAGCCAGAAATCACAACAGCAGCTTCAGCATGGATGTACCAAACGGTCACAGTTAGTCACAATATCCCCCAATTTGGATTACAGCCTGTCAAAGGCTGGCTAAAGAATTAACAAACTTCCTAATGTCATTGCTCCTGAATGTTCTACAAGACATATATGTAATTGGATTCCCTCCCCATACACTTGAATCTCCCTCTTTGATTGGTAGAGGAAGAAGTCAGACATTCCCACAGCATTGTTCTTCCATACCTCAGACCTTGTGGAAAGCACTCTCCAAGTCTATGTGTTGGAGGCTGTGGACATAGGCTGGGAGATCTGTTACATTCCCATAAATTCACAAGAAAGTTAATGTTGCATTAGTTTTTTCCACAACAGACCTCACCCACATGGATTCTCCTATGGCAGTGGTCTCCAACCTTTTCAACTGCAAGATCACTTTTTGAATTTAAGTGCAATGTAAGATCTACCTCAAACCCAAATACCCTTGCTCTGCCTCCTTCATGCCCCTTCTCTGAGGCCCTGACTCTGCTCACTCGGTCCTCCCTTACCCCCTCCCCCATCTTGCCTCCCTTTTACCAGGCAAGGGCAGAGGGTTGGGGCACTGGCCTGGAGCTAAGGGATTTTGGAGTGTGAGAGGGGCTCTGAGCTGAGCCTGGGGCAGGGAGTTGCGGTGCAGGAGGGGGTTCAGGGTACAGGCTCTGTAAGGGAGTTTGGGTTCAGAGGGCTCAGGGCTAGGGCAGGGATTTGAGGTACAGGAGGGGGTTCATGACTGGGGCAGGGCTTGTATAGGAGGGTTCATGACTGGGGCAGGGGTTCACAGCTGGGGCAGGGGTTCACAGCTGGCTCCAGCTGGACACTGCTGACCTCAGGTGGCTCCTGGGTGATGGTGCAGTGGGGCTAACACAGGCTCACCCCTGCCCTGGCCCTGCACCACTCTCAAAAGCAGCCAGCAAACTCCCTCCAACCCAATCCATGTTGTGCCCCCCCTCTGTTCTGTGGAGATAGAATACAGGGTGGGAGAAGGGGCACCCTGACATCAGCACCCCTCCTCTCCCTTCCCAGCCCTCCTCCCGGAGGCAGAAGGCTCCCAGGGAGCAGCTCCAAGACAAAGGGCAGGAGATGCGCAGCAGTGGTGGGAGGGTCAGCTGAAGTGCTGGCACTTGATAACCTCTTGGCCAAACTAGTCAGGATCACCTGTCAGAGGCTCCAAGAACTACCAATAAATCCCGATCTACTGGTTGGTGACCACTGTCCTGTGGGAATGTTGGCAGAGGTTCAAGGGCAGCATCAGCACAGGAAGTCTTATGAGCTAGGGATGTTAATTTAGTTTAATCAACTAATTGACTAGTCGATGGACTTTCCATCGACTAGTCGATTAGTTGATAAGTGGGGAGCCACAGCGGGGTTAGCTTCTGGCCTTGGGAGTTAAGCCCACTGCAGCTCTGCTTTTTAAATGTATTAAGAGCTGTTAGGCTCTTAAAACATTTAAAAGGCTGGAGCGCAGTGGGGAGGAACCCGGTGTGAGCCGGGCCAGCTGATTCCCTGCTCAGGCTGGGTCCTCCCTGCTGTGCACTAGCATTAAATGTAAAAAGGCTGGAGTGCAGTGGGGGCCCCGGCGTGAGCCAAGAATCAGCTGGCCCGGCTCACACTGGGTCCTTCTGCTGTGCTTCTGCTTTTTAAATGTATTAAGAGACGGCTCTTAATACATTTAAAAAGCAGAGGTGCAGCATCTGAGACTGGGTGTGAGCTGAGAATCAGCTGTTTCCCAGCTCACGCCCAATCCCAGTTACCCCCCTGCCTCCCCTGCCCCTTTTAAGCTGGCTCCCCCCAGCACTGGCTCCTGCTCCCCGCCCTTGCTGCCTCTATCAGAGGCAGCAAGGGCGGGGCGAAGCGACTAGTCAAGGGACTAGTTGACTAGTCGCTTACATCCCTATTATGAACTCCAAAGAGGTTGCACTTAGGAAGGAGTATAGAGTGTACCCTCAACCTGGATAGCGGGTTCTGAAGAGGAAGCCATCTCCCAACCCATCCCCAGGTTAATTGCATACTGTGGAGGTAAAAATGTCAACTGTTGATGACAGGATTTTTGCTGAGATTTCTTATGTGCAGAACCCTTCCCACAGTGGGAGAGTGGTGACAAGACCCATAGATGTTAAGGAAGTGAATGGATTACTTTTGTTATGCGTAGAGGCTCCACTGACAACATACAATTAATCGATTCTGTACAAATCTTCCCATTGTTGTTTGGAAAGAGTGAATTGATTATGCCAGGGTTTTTCAACTTATGACAGCTACCTCTCTGAAGATGGAATGCACCGCCCCCACACTCCCCGTGCCCCATACATTACAAGCCTAGCTCAAAGGCCAAGTGTGGCGGGTTTAGAGGTGCGAGCACCGCTCCCCCACCTCCTACAGGAGGGGAGGGACTCACGAACCCCGCCTGTATTTGCCCGCTATGCGGGTTGGGTGCGATCACCCTCTGCCCCGAAGGACAGAGGGGGTTCAGCGGACCCGTCGTGCACGACGCCCTATCGGGCTAGAGGTTCGCCCAACTGTAGGCCTTGGGGTCCCAGCCCCGTTTCGCCTTTACCGAGCAGTTGCGCGTCCGCAGGGCAGGGTCGTGACCTTGGTCCTCACGCCGCCCTCGTCACGTAGGAGCCTTAGTCCCTGGGAGTTTTGGTGGTGGGAGTATGCGTGTGGGTGTGGGGAGTGGGGACCCGGGCCGCCCTCTCCTCGGGTCGGCCGAGGCCCTAAGTGGAGTTCGGCACCTACCGGCGCTCTCCACGGCAGACGGGTCATGGCCCGCAACTCGTCTGCCCACGGGCGCCAGAAAGGCCCCGGCCCGGGCGCCTTCCACTCCCCGCCCGCCGGTGCCCTCAGTGCGGCGTGTGTCGGGTCACTCACCCCGTCGGAGGCGCCGGGTCCGTCCCCACACGGTCCGCCAACTGCCGATGCTGTCTCTCTTCGTTGCCCGGGGGGCAGGAGGTCTGGTACCTCGGGAAGCCAGGGTGGCTGCTTCCTCGCTCCCCTTCGTCTGCATCCGGCTCCGGCTTTAACGTCCCCGGGGAATGACGTCGGGGGGGAAGACCCGCCTCCCCGGCTGTGTTCCTCCCAGCGTGCGCCCGGGGCTCCCGCCCGATGCGGGCTGCGACCGGCAGGGCGCCGCGCACCGGGGCTCGCGCCCGTCCGCGCTTCCCCCGGCGCGCGCTCGGCCGCGCTGCCCGGCGTCCTGGCTCCGGCGGTGCCAAGCCGGCCCTGCTGCTGCTGGCAGCGGCCGCCGCTTTCCGTGCCGGGGGGGAGATCCTGCCCCGCTGCTAGTGCGGACCCCGC
>JAFJHL010000030.1:0-22999 GCA_019425775.1 Rafetus swinhoei
CCTGCAGAGGCGAGTTGGAGGCTGGACACCAGTTCAGACTGGTGGGACCGGCTTGTTATGGAGCAGTGGGACGATGAGGCTTGGAGCCGAAACTTCCTTATGCGGAAGTCCACCTTCCAGGAGCTCTGTGCCTGGCTCGCCCCTGCCCTACAATGCCAGGACAACCCCTTGAGGCCTGCCATCCCCCTGGAGAAGTGGGTCGCTATTGCCCTCTGTAAGCTGGCCACCCCGACAGCTACTGCTCCGTGGGACACCAGTTTGGCATGGGGAGGTCTACTGTTGGGGCCGTCTTGATGGAGGTAAGTCATTCTCTGGGGACAGTCCATGGTGGGGGCAGATAAGGGGGGCAGTCAGGACTGGGCAGAGGGAATGGGGGATGGGGGTGGCAGTGGTAGAAGTCCTCCTGGCTTCACCCTGCCATGGTGCGGGGGGGGGGGGGCTCTTGGGGTCTGGGAGAGGAGGGGTGGGGAAGCACCTCTCATCAGCACATGCAACTCCTCTAATGTCTTGTTATGTGTGTTTCTATTTGTCCCTTTCTGCAGGTGGTGACGGCCATCAATTCAGAGTTGCTTTACAGGACTGTCCGCCTCGGAGACCTGGATACCATCCTGGCCGGATTTGCGGGGCTAGGATTTCCAGACTGCGGTGGAGCACTCGACGGGCCACACATCCCGATCCACGCACCGCCCCATCGAGCAGCCCAGTATATTAACAGAAAGGGCTACTTTTCTATGGTGCTGCAGGCCCTGGTTGACCACCAGGGAGAATTCACAGACATTTGCGCCGGGTGGTCAGGCCGAGCACACGATCCCCGCATCTTCCAAAACTCATAACTGTACCGCAGGCTGCAGTCTGGGTCATTCTTTCCGGAGCGAAACTATGCAGTCGGGGATGTGCAGATGCCTACGTGCATCGTGGCTGACGCGGCGTACCCCCTTATGCCCTGGCTCATGAAGCCGTTCACTGGACACCTGAATGCGAGCAGGGAACTCTTTAAATCTCACCTGAATCAGGCTCGCTGGAGGTGGAGTGCGCCTTTGGCCGTCTGAAGGGCAGGTTTATATGCCTTCTCACTCGGCTGGACATGGGGGAACACAACATCCCCGATGTGGTTGCTGCATGCTGTGTGCTGCACAACCTAGTGGAGAGGAAAGGGGAGGTCTTCCTCCCAGCGTGGGGGACACGGGCTGCTGTGGAGGGGAGGCACTTTGAGCAGCCCCGGACAGCTGCCATCCAGCAAGCCCACGAGCTGGGATTGCGCATTCGGGAAGCCCTGAGGGAGCGATTCTCCCAAGAAGCCCAATGAGTTTCCCCAGGGCCTTCCAAATGTGGGATTGCCCCATGCCCCCAGTGCCTTCCCCCCCGCCCAAAGCCCTCCCGGCCCCGCATTCACATTGTACACATTCACACTGAGAACAGAGACAGGTATTGTTGAAAACATGTTGACAGTTTATTTCACTGTTGATTGTTTCAAAAACTATAAAACTACTTTGTTAACAAACAATTTATTTTTCTGAACAAAAGAAAGTGCTTCCCTTACTGACTCTCACAGGTGGGAAGGGGGATGTCAACCTGGAAAGGGGAAGGGGGATGTCAACCTGGAAGGGAGGAGGGAGGCTCAGGGCTGAGGGTGCCACCTGGATGACGAGCCCCTGCCACCTTGGCTGCGGAGACCTGCTCGGAGATGGCTGCGCGTGCGGGCTGGGACAGTAGGGGCTGGGCAAGAGGTGCAGCTGTACCTGAGTCTGGGATGGCAGGGGGTGAAGGGGGGGCAGGGGGTGAGGGGAGGGGCGGGGGGGCAGGCTGAGCAGGAGGAGCAGGAACAGACACAGGACCGGGGAAGGCCATGGCCTCCCGGATAGCAGTGCAAATAGCAGTGCGCTGTTGCACAAACTCATCCAGCAAGCGACTGCGCCACTGCCTGCATCCTCTGGTTAAATGTCTCCTGCATCCCTTGCAGAACCAAGATGTGCTGGCGCACCAGGTCCAAATACGTGCACCAGTGCCGACAGGTTCCCTGCAGCCGTCTGGGAGGTGGGAGAGGTATGCCCCCGCTCCTGGACAGCTGGTCTGGATGTGGAGGACAAGAGGGAAAAGTCGTTAGTCATGCATGCTCACACTTTCCCTGAGAGGGCATGCCCTCCTTCTCAGCAGTCAGTGCCTGTCCTCTAGGGTCAGCAGATGCTCATGTGGTCTCAGCAAGCCATGGTGTGCCCTGAGCAGCAGCCATGGCCTCCCTGAAGCCCAGACAGTGTGCAGGCCACCATCCTGCCCCCACCCCCACTCCATGGCCAAGCAGCACAGACAAGTGTCAGGCCACAGTTGGGGTTCCCGCAGGTTCCTGAGAGGCCTGAAGCTGTGTGGCAATTCCCAGGGTCCCCAACCCATGCCTGTACCTGGCATCGGTGTCTGCAGGAGCAGGTGGTTCCTCGCAGTCATGCGGGTGCAGGGGTAGGACGGCCCTCCCTGAGGCCCCCCCGGCTGTGATCAGCATGACATGTCACAGTACTGCACCATCCACTTTGCTCCCGCCTCCCCTGCCCTGTGTGTATTGGACCCTTACATCACTCACCTGATGTTCCCTCCCCGGTGTCCGAAGTTGTCTGGGAGGCCTCCTGCGTCTGGGTGTCTGGCTCCAGGGTCAGGGTCACTGTGTTCCTGCTGGTGTCCTCCTCCTCCTCTTGGAGCTGCTGGTCCTCTGGGGTCTCACCCTGGAGCTGCGGCCGCTGCTGCACAGGGGTCTCCACCCCAGACTCCACAACTCTCTTGGTAGGCAGGGGTCCCCCTGCCCCCGGGATCCGGTCCAGGTCCTCATAATAGGCACAATACGGTGGTGCTTCCCCAGAGCGGGAGCTGCACTCACAGGCTCTAACATACCCCTGCCGCAGCTCCTTGACCTTTGCCCTGACCTGCTCCAGTGTGCAGGGGTGGTGACCTTTTTTGGCAAGGCCATTAGCCATTCAGACTCCTGCTCCCCCACCTCCCTACCCTGAGCCCCCCCATCAGACCCTGTGCCCTGAATCCACCCCTCCTGCCCTCACTCTATCACCTTCTGCCCTGAGCTGCCCCCACAAACCTTCCAGCCCCATGCCCACACATCTTAACCCCTACCCCTTACCAAGAGTCCCCCATATCTCTGTCCTGACTCCAGCCCTGCAACCTTATACTCCTGCCCTAAGTCCCTGCACCAAACCCTGTGCCCTCAGCCCCCTACCTCCTGCCTTCGCTCCAGCACCCTTCAACCCCTGCCCTGAGTTCCCCAACTCTCCCAGCCCCCTGCCCTCACTCCTGTACCCCCACCCCTTTTTATTCTAGCAAAAGACAGAAAACTTGCAAATATTGTCCACCAAAAACTATATCTGATGTTTTAATCACTGTCCTTCTGATAGAATTTTTCAAAAATGAAGGGGAAAAGGAAGTTTGTATTACTATCATTTAAATAAAGCATGTACATTTTCCTTTTATTTTGTAACCTCTCCCTCTCCATTCCCCACCCCGAAATTACCACTTAAAGATCCAGATACGCTCACAGGGACATAAATATGTCATCACAACATGCATAATATCTCCTCCCGAAGAGAGTGAGGAGGAGGGGAAGCCTAATCCTCGCTCGTGCATTGCCGGGAGCCTGCGCGGGACAGGCAGCACCCCAGGATCTGCAAGTGCCGGGGTCAGTCCCACTCCCCTCCGGCCGATTTGCTCACCCCCTCCCCTTCCTGGCCAGCCGGTTCTCCCCCACTTCCCCTCCTGATCTTCCCCGGCCAGCCTCCCAGCTCTGCTTCCTGCCGGCCCATTCCTCTTCCTGATCTCCCCATGCCAGTGCCACACCCCACCAGCTCTGCTTCCCATTCCCCCTTCCTCCGACCCCCTTCCTCCCAGCCAGCCTCGCGGCCCCTGACCCCGCCCCAGCTCTGCTTCCCGCTGGCCCGTTCCGCTTCCTGATCTCCCTGGCCAGCGCCGCTGCACCCCACCCCCGCCAGCTCTGCTTCCTCCGTCCCGGCCAGCCTTGTGCCCCGCCCCTGCCCCGCCCCACCTCCTGGCCAGCCTCGCGCCCCCAACCTCCAGCTCTGCTTTCCGTTCCCCCAACCCACCCATGATCAAGTGTGTCCGTTTTTTTGGGGGTGTCTACCTGGTAACCCTACCGACAGCAGCGTCCAGGTGCGGAGCTCAAATCAGCTGAGAGGGAAGACACCAAAGTGTCTCTCCTCTCAGCTGTTCCGTGGCGTTTAAATTCCACGCATGCGCTCCCTTGGCCCCACACAGTGCCCCAGCCAGCGCCGGGAATTTAAAGTGCCGGTGCCAGGCTCAGGCTGCAGTGCGCCGACGCCCTGCATATCCACCGCCAGCCGGCCCTTTGGCGGACGGCCCACTGGGCCAGTCTGCCCCTACCTCAGTCAGCACCCAGCCAGCCAGCCCCCTCCCCTCCCTCCTCCAGCACTTCACCCAACCCCTCCCCTAGCACCTCACCCAATCCAGCCCTGCCGGAGGAAGGGGGAAGGGGGTGCTCCATGGGGAGAGGAGAAGAAAGGATACTGCCACAGAGCCTCCCAGCCAGCCTGCCTCACCTTACACTAGGGAGAGAGTCACACAGGTAAGTTCCTTCCCCACCGCTACCCCTCCTTCCCAGAGACCCCAGCAGCCAATCCTCCCTCAGACTGTGCTGCAGGCAGTGCATCTGGCTCTCTAGGACCCAGCAGCCCTGCTGTTGCCTGCTCACTGCTTCCCGTTTCTCCCGGCAGAGTGGTGCCCCAGAAATACTGGTGCCCTACGCAACTGCGTGCACTCTGCGTATGCCCAAGGACGGCCCTGGGGTCCTTACATGTGGAAGGAGGGATGGGGAAGGTAGTGATGGGGTCCCATGGCAGGCGGGATGGGAGTGTTGGGGGAGGGACTATAGATTGGGAAGGGAGAAAACAGGGCTGAAGGGTCCTATAGATGGGGGAAAGCTAGGGATAGAGTGTGGGATGGGGGCGTGTTCTAGGGAGGAGAAAGAGAGGCTGATGGGCCCCATGAATGGAGGGATGCTCTGGGGGTGCAGGTTGCTCTGAGTGCTGTGGAGAAGGAAGGGAAACTGAGGACTCCAGGAATAGGCGGTATGGGCTGGGAGGAAGAGCACTGATGGGGTGCAGGTTGGGTGAGGGGATGTTGAAATGGACTGTAGGAGTGGAGGGAATGAGGTGCAGGTAGGGCTGAGGATGGCTAAGGAACGGAGGAAAAAGGGGGCTGAAGAGTCCCATGACTGGCAGGATACTTGTGTGGCGGGAAGGGGCATGGGTTGGAACTGAGAGGTCCCAAGGGGGCCAGGCGGGGCCATGCTATGTTGTATTGTGCCAGGCGGGGGCACTGGCTGTGATGTTCTAGTGCAGGAGTTGGCGACCTTTTCAAACCAAAGAGCCAAACTACTGAACAAGTGGTCAACAAAAGCCATATACAAATGCACAACTGCATGACTAATAAGTTGTATATTTTCAACAAGTGTATATTTTTAATCATTAGTATTATTGATAATTGACAAGTCATGCAAATGGGCATTCTTATACGACTTTTGTTGACCGCTTATGTCAATTAATAATAGCGACAATGTTTCATTTATCATTGATATTATTGATAATCTCAAAGGCTTTATTTAATGGGACTGCTGTTGCTGCATCTTTATGCGCATTTCTTTGAAGTTTACATCACAACTGGTCAAATCCAACTTCATGCACTCAAGTCATCTTCTGTCAATCTTATGAGAGGGGGTTGGGAATGTGGGGGTGCAGGAGTCTGGGTTGGGGTATTTGAGGGGCTCGGGGCAGGGGAATGTGGAGGCTTCAGGGGTCTCTGCGGCTCTTCTGCCTCTGACGCTCGGGGACCGAGGGGAAAGTTCACAGCTGTCTGCATCCTCCTCAGCCCTCCCCCTGGGCAGGCAGAAGCGAGAGGAAGGCACAAGCTGAACGCTTTTCCCTTGCTCCCTTAGAGTCCGGGGAAGATGTAGAAGACCCGGTATGCCTGGCTGCAGCTCCCGCCCCCCCACCTTCCCGAAAGGGCACCGGGGGGATGCCAGGGGCTGGGGCAACGCCGGATGGAAAGGGGACACGCACACCCCCCGGTCTGCTCCTTTCACTTGCCTGGCTATCTGCCGCTTAGCAAGGCAACCTGCAGGAGAGCCCCAGGAGCCCGGCGTGGCTGGGAGCAGCTGCAGCCGAATGCCCCAGCCCGCCAGCTTCTTGCCGGAGTGCTCTTCGCGGCGCACCGCTCCTGACACCAGAGGTGAAAGGAAGCCAAACCAGAGGCCACAAAGGCATCAGTACAGGACATAGCAGCAAAAAACATGCCTGTCCTCTAGAAAAGAGGACAAATGACCACCCTATGGGAACCGGAGCCTCCTGCTCCCCATTCTCCTAGCTCTGGCCTCTCCCTGCCCGGTTTCTCACCCAACCCCACCCCAGGGTGGCAGGGACCAGTTCCCACGCTGCCTGGCCTGGGCTTTGTTCAGGATCAGACCACAGGCCAATGCTCAAGGCCACAGGAGGAGGAACATCCTGCTCTGCTCAGCCCTGCCCCTCCCCCTGCAGGTGGGCACATCCTTGGTTGAGAAACTTGGTCCTGGCGCCCGCCAGGATGAGCTTGCGATGGGCTGGAACTGCGAGCAATGGCCACACGGCCTGGATGGGCTGGAACTGCGAGAGCAATGGCCACACAGCCTGGATGGGCTAGAACTGCGAGAGCAATGGCCACACGGCCTGGATGGGCTGGAACCACGAGAGCAATGGCCACACGGCCTGGATGATGGCAGTGAACTCCTTGGCCGGGTTTTGCTCTGCAACGACACACAGCCTGGCTCCGACTGGCCCGGGGTCCCGGCCAAGCTGAAGGGCCCCATGACACGGGGTTCCATGACAGCCAGGCCCACCGCTTGCAGGGAGGCGGGAGGGGAACAGCCCGGGTAGGGCTGGCAGCAGAGCAGGGCTTGGGCGGAAATGAGGAGCAGAGGGCTCACAGTGCTCTCAGAGCCTGGCCACGTGGACAGGGACCAGACAAGTGGGTGCAGCATCGCCGGCCCTGCATGCTCGGGAGTCAGCCCCACAATCAGAGACTGGCTTAAAATCCGAGATTTAACACACCCTGAACTGCTGGGCTCTGCTCTGCACCCTGCTCTCTCAGCCGGCGGGACCAGGCTTTCAAGCTCTTCTTTCACCCCGCGCAGGATTTCTTTTTTACAGGCAGCCGTGATACTCCCACGGCCCCAGGAGCTGGGGCTTGAAGACTCACAGAGACTCGTGACAAACACACTGAGAGTCGGTGATGCTGCGGACGTCCCTGACAAGTTAATTCCTCTCTTAGCCCTCAGCGAGAAGGGAGAAGCTCTGTGGCTGACTCAGAGCCAAAGGTCTACTCCCCTGCACGCGGGGAGGGTTTGTGGAGCTGCCCCTGCCCTGGCCAGACTGACGCAACCGCAGGGAAAAGTGATTGTTTGTTTGGGAAAATCAATCTAATGAGGAGACACTGAAAATAACCATCAGCAGCCCAACAGGGTCACCCTGGCCCATATCCACAAAGTTGTGTAGGCACCTAATTCCCTTGGGCCCACATCTACCTGCTCATGTCTGACAGGCCTCTGGGCAGCCTCCTGCTGGAACCCTAAGGTCTTGGAGGGCAGAGGGATTGGACCAATTCTAGTCATGGACCAAAAACAGAGGAGAAGGAATGAAAAGTCACAAGCAGGGAGAACAGAGAAGTTTGCAAATGAGCCTCGGGTCTGAGCAGAGGAACAGGCAGGCAGATCCCAACAGCCTTAGAAAATCAGCATCATCATGTCTCCCTGACTTGCTGGAAGACTTGTTGGACTCTTAGATATGTATGGAGAAATTCCACCCTGTCATTCGAGACACAGTATGGGTCAGTCTTTAACGGAGACATCCTTTCTCTCAAGTGTTGAGTGCACAATGGAGTTAAATGGGTGAAATAAAAAAAAACAAGCCTAGATCAATCGGACTAAAAATTCCTCCCTTCTTAGTCACTTGGCTGTAAATCCCCTGTGGTGCCCATAGAGCTCCAGTCAAACAAGACCTGACTTTCCACTGGAAAAGAAGCAGGAAAAAAAAACAACTTACAAACCGTCTTCTGATCTTTGCATGTCAGAAGAAAAGGGGGAAATCCACAAAACCTTTCAACAAATCTACACCCCCCAAATCACAACCCCTCTCCAGGAGAGTTCTGATCCTGAAAGGGATGGAGCCAGAAACTCAAGGATGTGCAGCAGAGGTGTCACGGATGCTAGAGATTTTATGAGGAAGGTGCCCAGATATTAGGGTCATGGGCCGCATGATGAAACCCTAAGATAGAAAAAGGGGCAGGCGCTTTGTGTGCTGCATCTGACTCCCTTTGAAGGGCGTGTTCAGAAACAAGGATAGCAAGTTTAAGCTGAATCCTGAAACAAACTGGCAGCCTACGTGCCAGGGATCTGAGCACGACACCAGGCACTCGCTAGGTTTCATCCCAGCACCTTCCACAACTCACCTTTGCCCCTTCAGCTAAAGAGGTAACACCATTACCTGGAGCAGCCACTAGAGGGGGATGTGGCATCGCTGTGCAAGTTCTAACCCCAACCTCTGGGCAGATGCTGCTTTCGGTGCAGCAGGGAGATCAGGGTCCCTGCACAGGGCATCAGTGAGATAGTGGAAGGGCAGATCTCCACCAGGCTCAGGTACCAAAGAACACGTCTCTCTGGGGATCCCCGCGGAACAATCCACTCCCTAACCCTCATCCTGCTGCTGACCGAGCAGCCCCCACTGCAAGCGGGGCTGGCCAGCGGCTGCACCGCAGGAAGGGAAATAAATAGGAGCATCAAGAAAGGAATTGTAAGGAAGGGAAGCAAATCAAAGTGAAGGGCACCCGGGCCTGGGATAGAAGGGGAGGAGCTGTAGGTCAGGAACGGGGGGCACTGACAGAGCTGGGAGGGGAGCCCAGGGCTGGGGGGACTGAGGAGGCCGGCAGAGCTGGATGCTAGAAAATGGGCCAGATCCATTGGCAGCGGTACCACGGGGCCCGTGACCTCGCCTCCTGAATTCCAGCTGAGTTCTAGGGGCAGGACTAACTCCGGTGAGTCCCCAGCCGGCTCCTCCCAAGCTATCAGCGACAAAAGCCCATTTGCCACAGGCTGGACTGCACCAGCAGGGGGCGCTACAGGGTCACAATCCTGGAGCAGCAGCAGAGCCGCATGCGTGACCCACTGATACTTCACCTCTGATGCCCCGGTCCTGCCCAGCTGCACGCCCCTCCCCGGCTATTCCTGCCCTGGGCCCTCCTGAGCAAAACCCACCTGCTGTAACTCAGTGAGCCAAAGCCTGAGGGCACCACGGCCCCTCGAGGAGAAACCCTAAATCCACAAACCCTCTACATTCTGCTCAGTCCGTGGGCTGCTATTGTGTCGGGGCTCCCAGCCCAGCCTGGGCAACTAAGGGACTCTAGTGCCAGTTCTGATAACCCCCCGCTCCTGCCCCACGGTGCCCATTTTCTAGCTGGGCTTGAGACCCCCAGTGCCCATTTCTTAGGCAGGCCTGAGCCCCCACCTCCCAGTGCCTGTTTCTAGAGGGTCTCTCCCACCATCGCTGCCACCTACCCAGGGCGACGTAGCAGAAGGGGAAGTCGGCGAGACTGGTGGAGAACTGGAGCAGCGCGTAGAGCCCGCCCAGCTGCACATTCCACATCACCTGGCTCCTGCTCATGGGCGAGTGGATTCGGCCCTGGATGATCTGAAAAAGAAGAGGGGGCCGGGGGAGCCGCATCACTGACCCTGGGCTGGGCCCCGGCTCAGCCGTGGATGCCACGCTGCCCTAGGCCACCGGCTCTGCCCCATGCCCACCAGGGAAGGGAACCAGCAGGCCGGGCTACACGCCACAGCAACCTCCGCTAGCCATAGGAGGGCTGGGCTGTGCGGGCCAGGCTCCGCCCCACACGAGGTCTATCTAATTAGGAGAAGAGGTGGGTTATGCAGGCGTTAGCAAACACGTTACCTGGCTGGTCCCGGCTGACCCTAGAGGGGCCTAGACAGAGGAAGGTAGTGGGTTCTCTCCAGAAAGGCACTTAGACATTTCAATGACATCACCTCTCAGCCTTGCTTTGTAGATGTTAAACACACCAAGCTCAAGAGCTCACCAGAAGGCGTTTTTCTGCAGCTGTCAAAACATTTGTCTCTTTGCTGCCCCATCTCCAATTTTTCAAAATCTTTTTAAAATGTGGCCCCCTAGAACAGGCTGCAGTGTCCAATCTCAGTATCACAGATGCTGTGTCACTCCTGTCCTGCTCACCTCTGCTAAAGCCATATTCACCACAGCATCGCCCTGCGAGCTCCTGTCGAGCAGCTCGCCTCCTCTTGAGCTCGATGTGTTTAGCTTCTACAAAGCAAGGTCGAGAGGAGATGTTACTGAAGTGTCTAAGTGCCTTCCTGGAGAGAACAAGTTGGGTATTAAAGGGCTGGTTAATGGTGCACAGAAAGGCAGAACAAGACCCAGTGGCTGGAAAGCGAAACCGACACATTCATCAGAGAAATAAGGCACAGATATTTCACAGTGAGGATGATTCACCACTGAAATTAACTACCAAAGCAAGTGACGGACAGATTCTTCATTTCTTGATGTCTTCTAGTGAAGACGAGATGACTTTCTGATATGTGCTTGGATCAAGCCCAAGGAGGCTGGGATATGCCAGGGTCAGATTTGATGCTCTAATGCAGGGGTCTCCAAAGTGGGGTGCACGCACCCCAGAGGGTGCGCAAGACGATCCATTGGGGTGCGGGAAGAAAATTCCCCGGCGCCGGCTGTGTACTGGGCACGGTGGGGCCGAGGGAGGTAGGGCCAAGGGAGCGCATGCGTGGTGTGCTCAAACGCCACGCAACAGCTGAGAGGGGAGATGACCGGGCGTGGCATGATGTCACGTCATGGCCCGGGACTTTAAAACCGCCCGGCCCAGCATTGCACCACGTGGTCTGGAGCCCCGGAAGCAGCTGGGGCCAGGGCTGCGAGGACTTCTGGGGCCTGAGCACAGACTCCAGCGCCGCAAATTGGAAGGCAGAAGGTGGGGGAGGGGAAGGGGGAAAATAGGTGGAAGGGGTGGAAGAGGAAGGGGCTTGTGCTGGGGGGGCAGGTCAGGAGAAGAAAGGGGCAGGCACCAATGGACAGGGTGGAGGAAAGACAAATGCCAGGAGGCCAAGTGGAGACAATGAGGAAAAGGGCAGGAGGGGAGGTGTCAGTGGGAGGGGGACAGGGTGATGCTGGGAGAGGAGAGGGTAAGGGCATTGGGGGCTAGAGGGGAGGGGAGGTGCTGGGATAAGGCTTGAAAGAAGGGGTGGGCATGAGGAAGACAGAGATGGAGCAAGTGTTAAACTAAGATTTTCAAAAATAATTAAGCATAGTCAATCACATTGCTCTCACTAAAAATATTATTAATAATAATATTTTTTAGTGAGAGCAAAAAGGGTTTGTGTACCATTAATAAATAAAATAAAGATGAAATAAACAATATTTTTTAAATAATTTTTTCTCATCCTTTTTTAATTTCTATTTTTTGTGTACATTTTATAATGTACATAATATATTAGTACAGTAGCACATGTATATAATTTATAAATAAACAAATATACATATATTGGGGGGTGCGTGCTCAAAATTTTTTTACTGATAGGTGTGCGCGATCAAAAAAGTTTGGAGACCACTGGCCTAGGAAACTAGATAAGTATGGAGTTGCTCTATTTTGTTATGTCTCTTGCTTATCCTCATTGGCTCTGTATAACATATCTTCATTGTAATCTCTGTATCCTGTTAGTTTGTAGCATAGGAATATGTTGATTTAATTAGAAATTATGTAAATAGTAGTCAGGGGCAGGTATAATTGTATTCATTATTTGCTTATTAATATTCATTTTATGGGAGTTTACTTTTCCTAAAGCCTTATTTAATAATGTTATGATACACATGTGAATTAACATACTAAAATAGATAAAAGGGTTTGATTAACATCAGTTTGTTGCCACTCGGACATAGTGTTGAAAGTCCAAGGTAAACGTGTGTAGGCAATAAAGTGGTTTCGTGTTCCCCATCCGCTCCTGGGTCGCCTGTTTCTTCTCTAACACCGACAACTCCCCAAAAACTAATGTACATACCGACCTCGGTTCAGGACCGGGTCAAAGTTGACAGCATTAATGATAGTAAGTAAGCCCTCCTTCCGGAAGATGAGGGGTGGTAACTAGGCAACAGAGGTGGCAACCTGGTATGTAAAGAAGTGATGTAAGTTGTTTGTACATGTCTATAAAAGGGCACATAACGGTGGCGCTGACCGACCTTGGGGCGGGGGTGCACTAGGCACCTGGAATGGCACATGTCATTGCCGAGACTTACAGAATGCACAGTGGCTTAGAGTACTAACCACTGTTAATAGCTGTCATTTGGCAATAGGCCTGCTATGTGTTGGTACATTGCAGAATGCACAGTGGCTTGGTGTTGAGACTTTCTGCTGACAACTGTTAATGCATAGCATTTGGCAATAAACCTGCTCGATTGGTTTCATCCTGGCCTGAATCTGTCATTTCCGGGGGCTCTCAGAGATCTACTGTGTTGGCCCAAGTGCACGGGGTTTAGCACTTTAGATAAACTTTTGTATGTGTGTGTGTGCTCCCTTTATTATCGCCGACAGAGTAGAGGACCTGTCAGGAACACACCGGGACACCCCCAAAACCGATTGACACCAACGCCGAAGACCAAACCCTGAGGGGTCAGAGAACCGAGGGGATTTCTAGGGTCCTGGGCACAAGGAGGAACTGACAGCCCCATTGAGCTCACAGAGGGGGTAGCCAAGTTGGTTGTTTTTTAAGTTTTTCCAGTTACAGACTAATATTCTTGCAGCATCTTAGGGTATGTCTACACATCAAAGTTATTTCAAAATAACAGCCATTATTTTGAATGAACTTCAATAGCATCTACACAGGCAGACCGCTATTTGAAAGAAATTCGAAATAGCAGAGAGCTTATTTTGAATTTGGTAATCCTCATTCTACAAGGAATAATGCCAAATTGAAATAGCTAATTCGAAATAAGCGCTGTGTAGATGCTTATTTCAAATAGGAGGCCTCAGCCCTTCCCAGTTTCCCCCGGTGGCGACTCTGGGCCAAACCAGGAAAACGCCTCTCCTCTCCCCCAGCCCCGGAACCCTTAAAGTGGTAGACTCTGGCCACAGTGCACGTGCCAGAGCCAGGCCTGCCAGCAGTCCCTGCCCCTGACCCAGTGGCCGCACAATGAGCCGGGCAGCCAGTGTCAGCCAGCGGTCCACCGCCCAGTCCCCAAGCTCCCAGGAGCCAGCCAGGGGCCGGAGATGGTGGGAGCCCTCCTGGACTAGTGCGGAGATCATGGACCTCATTGAGGTTTGGGGGGAGGCCTCCAATGTCCATGATCTCCGCGCTAGATGGAGGAATGCTGCCGTGTACGGCCGCATAGCTGCCACCATAGCCACCTGCACACCCAGGTGTGCATGAAAATTAAAGAGCTGCGGCAGGCGTATGCCAGAGCCACACGGGGCAGCTCCCCAACAGGGGCAGACACCTGTCCCTATTTTGACGCCCTGTACCGCATAATGAGGGGGTGGGATGGTCTGTGCCTCCCCGGGGGGCACCGATCTGGGAACAGAGGGCCATAGGCGTGTGTATGGGGAGTGCTGGGTGTACCCAGGCACACCCTAATGTCTCAGGCCGGCTAGCCTGAGCCATTTTTGCTCCTGGGCCCCACCCGGCCCGGCAGCACCACGCGCCCAGCAACACGGTGCAGCGCCCCTGAGGCGCGCGGGAATGCCACCGCCCAGCATGGCAGCACAGCGCGGTGCCCTTGAGGCGCCTGGGAGCGCCCCCGCCCAGCACGGCAGTATGGCGCGCATGGTGCGGCGCCGTTGAGGCGCCCGGGGGTGCCCCCACCTGGCCCGGCAGCACGGCGCGGCGCCCTTGAGAGCCCACACCCGGCCCGGCAGCACGGCATGGCGCCCGGCCCTGCAGCACCGCGCGGCACCCCGGGGGCGTCCCCTCCTGTCCCGGCAGCACCGCACGGCGCCCCGCCCTGCAGCACCGCGCCGTGCCCCGGGGGCGCCCCTGCCCGGCCCTGCAGCACCATACGGTGCCCCTCCCCGGCCCTGCAGCTTGGGCTGGCTCTGACTCCAGCCCTGCAAGCTGTAAGGCAGAAGCTGAAGGTAAGGGGGCGGAAATAAGAGGAAGGGGTGGGAGAGGAAGGGGCTTTTGTGGTGGAGGAGGGTGGAGGAGGAAGAAAGGGGAAGGGGTGGAAGCGGCTTGTACAGAGGGGGAGGGGAGAGGGGGAAGAAAGGGGAAGGCACCAAAAGGACAGGGTAGAGGAGACACAAATGCTAGGGGGGAAGTGGAGACAATGAGGAAAAGGGCAGGAGGGGAGGTGTCAGTGGGAGGGGGCAGGGTGATGCTGGAAGAGGAGAGGGTAAGGGCATTGGAGGGGGAGGTGCTGGGAGAAGGCTTGACAGAAAGGGTAGGCATGAGGAAGGTAGGGTTGGAGCAAGTCATATGTGAGGGCACAGGGGCATGAGGGGAATGGGGGCAGAGGGTGGTGAGGGGATGGGCATCAGGGAAAAAAGGGCAAAGGGGGCAGGGGCAGTGAGGAAACCGGGAGGCACCAGGAGGGTGCAGGGGTAAGGGAAGGTGTAGGTGCCAGGGGATTCTGGGACTGAAGCAGAAGGGCAGACACCTGCAGGGGAGGGACCAGCACCAGAGGGGAGAGGTGAGGGAGGTGTTAGACGAAGGGATGAGGAGGGGTAGCTCACATGATCAGAGTGGGGCTACTGGAGGAGTGGGCACAGGGGGGAGAGAAGGGCTGGTGGAGGAGGGGCAGGTCTCAGGAAGGCTGAGGGCAGTGAGAAGGGCAGGAATAAGGACAGCAGAGGAGGGTGAGGGGTTGGGGGGAAGCAGGCACCAGGGGAGTTGATGGAGCAAGAGGAGGAGACATGGCAGCAGAGGGGAAAGGTAGATATTTATTAATAACTTGGGTGCCACAATGGCACATCCAAACAAGCCACATGAATTCGGTACTGGTGCACAACACAAAATTCATTCTGCTCATGGGAGGAAACTCTTAGAGGGAACACTTCCCCTCCCCGAGCCTCTCCACCCCCACATTAATGTCACACACATTGGATTAATGCAATTGCAGGATAGTTGCATTGGTGGGGGCCAAACTAATCCCTATTGGTAGGAGGATGGTGGGAAAAGTTCTTGGGTCGGGGGTCACATAACACTTTTTACTTTTGGTCATGTGCCCATCTTGCCCGGAAAGGGTTACCTCCAGGGCCGTGGCTAATGGGGGCCAGGGGCGTGGTCAACAGGGGTCAGGGGTGTGGCTAATGGGAGGGTCAAAGTGCATTTTAAAAAAATTCTTTGGGTGCACACCCTAATGAAATGTGCTGCGCACTCCTATGCAGAGGGCCCTGACCAGGGCGTGCAGGAGAAGCCACAGGAGCCGCCACAGAGGATGCCACGCCGCCAGGACCCCCAAGCTGTCCCAGCAACGAAGTCACCAGGGTCGTCCGGGGAGGCCACAACATGTGAATGCCATCACTGTCCCCTTCCTGGGGCGGGAGGAGACCAGGGACTGGGCGTGGGCCTTACCACGGATTACGCAGCAACCTGTGCACGTGCAAGCATGTGCTGTGCCACCCCTGGGCAGGTGGCTCCAGCTGCGTGCTACACAGGGGCCGTGGCCTGATAGCCACATGCGTGTGTGAAGAGACCTGACATGCTCCTGACCCCGGGGTGGAACACAGCAGGACGCCCTTCCTTCACAGAGGCAGGGGACATCTCCCCTCAACCTCGGCCGCACTATACACAGCACAGGGGCATGGGTGTGGTCTTGGGGCAGCTCCCACTTGGGTCAGCTCCCATTCTGACCGTGGCCTCTGTGCAAGCACAGCGGCTCTGATGGTGCAGGGCATGGTCGTCCTCACCTCGCAGAGGCGGGGCTGGGCTGGGCTTCACCCACTGTGTCCCCAGGGACAACTGACCACTTCTCTTCTTTCTCCACAGCCGCACCAGCTGCACATGCAGGGCACACCACCCTGCCCGGGACATCCTCCCGCACCCGAGGGCTCAGCAGGTCCACCGCAACACTGCAGAGGTACCGAGACCAGCACCTGGGGGCCCTGCGAGCCCTGCACCACATCATGGAGCAGTGGGTGCAGGACGACCGGGCGTTCCGGCGGGAGCTGCTTGCCCAGGGTCGTGCCATCTGTACCCATCTGCAGACCCTGGTGCAGAGCATGCTGCCTCATGCCACTCCAGCGCCTGCTGCCTCCCACATTTGCACAAGAGGGCTTTTTCCCCAACGGAGCAGATAGTATTTGCAAGAAGAACACTGACAATCATACATTAGATCGTCAGTGTTCTTGCGCAAATTCAAGCGCCAGTGTAGACAGCTGGCAAGTTTTCAAAGCGGCTGCTTTGCGGAAAATCCTGCCAGTCTAGACGCAGCCCAGGAGTTGTGGCTGCAGGAGAGATTCTGCCACCGGCAGCTGCCCCAAGCCTGAAAGCAAAGCAGGCCTTTGCCTAAGACTGGTCTGGTCAGGCTGGGCAGGGACAGGAGTTGTCCTTCCCCAGATGGCCACTCTTGGTGGGGAGATCAGAGACACCTTGAGAGGTAGGGCAGAAATGAGGGTGGAACCCACTGTAGCCCTGCCCTCAGGGAAACACAGAAGTGATGGTATCATTCTTGGGTCTTCCCCACACCAGAACAATATTGCAAACCTACCCCCTCCCTGCCCCCCACCCTCCCACTATTTTGAGTCAGGACCCCCAATTAAAACACCATAAAGATTTACATGTTAACCTCTGAAATTGCAGAATTGACCAATCTGAAAACCTCTGACTGTGAAATTGAGAATGCACGTGAATTTGGTAGGGCCTGAACTATTCAGTGGAAGTTGTGGGAAATGGTCGGCCAGAAACTTTTGGCCATGTTGGACCTCAGGGTCATTGGGGAATCCCCAAGTGCACCCTCTCTCTAACTGGAGTTCCCAACCCAAAAGGGGGTAGCAAGACCAGTGTGGGGGTCGTGAGTAGGGTCACTAGCCATCCAGGTTTTCCCTGACATGACCTCTTCTTTGGTCCTCAAATCCCCCTCTGGCCGGATCTTGGAAATATTAAAAAATGTCGGATTTTTCCTGGCCTTCCAAGCTCAGTGCCTGGAGAGCAGTGGCCACTGTCTGGGCTGCCAGTTTGGAAGCCAGGGCCACTGCCAGGAGCAACACAGAAGGAAGTGGCCATGTTATGGTATTGCCACTGTTCCCACTGCACCACTGCTGACAGTGGCACTGTCTTCTGAGCTGGGTGTCCTGCCAGCAGCCACTACTCTCTGGCCGCCCTGCTCAGTAGTCAGTGATGCTACTAACCGCACTGCAGAGGGAAGGGCAGCGTGGTGTGGTATTTCCAAGCTTCCTTCTGCACCATGGCCTCCCAAACAGGGTGGCCAGAGAGCGGGCGCCACTGGCCAGGTGCCTACCCCAGAAGGCAGTGCCAACGCCAGCAGCAGCACAAAAAGAAGGATGGCGTTGAACAGTCTTGCCACTCCTCTTCCTTCGGCGCCATTGCTGGCACCGGCTCTGCCTTCCAATCTGGGCAGCTGGAAAGCCAGTGCTGCCACCAGGAGCAGGGTAGAAGGAAGGTGGCTTGGCATGGTATTGCCTCCCTTTCTTCTGTGCCACGGCTGATGGCGCCACTGCCTTCTAAGGGGTGTGCTAGGGGGGTGGCAAGTGGTCAGAAGCCCAACCTGGATGGCAACCCGCCGCCAGCAGCAGCAGCACAGAACGAAGGGAGGCAGGGTGTGGTATCCCAACCCTTCCTTCTGTGCTGCTGCTGCTGGCGGCTCTAACTTCTAAGCTGGGCAGCAAGAAAGTGTGGCCACCGCCAGCCGGCCACCACCAGCAGTGCAGAAGGGAGGGTAGTAAACTCTGCTTCTGCCACCCTTCCTTCTGTGCCACAGCTGGGGGCAGCTCTGCTTTCCACAATGAGCAACTAGAGAGAGGTGGTTGCTGCCAGGACACTCAGCTCAGAAGTCCAAGTCCTCACCAACAGCAGCGCAGAAGGGAGGGAGGCACGGTACGGTGTTGCCATCTTACCTTCTGCGCTGTTGTTAGTGGAGGGGCTGCCTTCGAGCTGGGTGGCTGTAGGGCCATGACCTCTGGCACAGTGCCCAGCTCGGATGGCAGCCCTGCTGCCGGCAGCAGCACAGAAGAACATAAAAATGGCCAGACTGGGTCAGACCAAAGGTCCATCTAGCCCAGTACCCTGTCTGCCGACAGTGGCCAATGTTAGATGCCCAGAAGGGAATGAACAGAACAGGAATCATCAAGTCTTCTCTCCCTGTCATCCATTTCCAGCCTCTGACAAACAGAAGCTAGGGACACCATATCTTACTCATCCTGGCTAATAGCCAGTAATGGACCTAACCTCCATGAATTTATCGAGCTCTTTTGAACCCTGTTAAACTCCTTGACTGCGTGTAGACTGGCATGATTTTGCGCAAAAGCGGGTGCTTTTGCGTAAAATCTTGCCGCCTGTCTACACTGGCCGCGAGTCTTTGCACAAGAACACTGACTTTGTAATGTACAAAATCAGTGGTTCTTGCGCAAATACTCTGACGGTCCCGCTCAGGGATAAGCCCTCTTGCGCAAGTATTCTTGCACAAGAGGGCCAGTGTAGACAGCCATGTTAATTTCTTGTGCAAGAAAGCCCGATGGCTAAAATGGCCATCGGAGCTTTCTTGCACAAGAGAGCGTCTACACTGGCACAGATGCTTTTGCGCAAAAGCAAATCTTTTGCGCAAAGGCACATGCCAGTATAGACGCTCTCTTGGGCAAATACTTTTAACAGAAAAACTTTTCCGTTAAAAGTATTTATAAAAATCATGCCAGGCTAGACACAGCCCTGGTCTTCACAGTATCTCTGCATGGAGTTCCACAGGTTGACGCTGCATGAAGAAAACTTCCTTTTGTTTGTTTTAAACCAGCTATCTATTAATTTCATTTGGTGATCCCTAGTTCTTGTGTGATGGGTACAAGTAAATAACTTTTCCTAACTCACTTTTTCCATACCAGTCATGATTTTATAGACCTCTATCATATCCCCCCTTAGTGTCCTCTTTTCTAAATCGAAAAATCCCAGTCTCTTTAATCTCTCTTCATATGGGACCTGTTCCAAATCCCTAATCATTTTTGTTGCCCTTTTCTGAAATTTTTCCAATGCCAATATATCTTTTTTGAGATGAGGCGACCACACCTACATGCAGTATTCAAGATGTGGGCATACCATGGATTTATAGAGAGGCAAGAAGATATTCTCTGTCTTCTTCTCTATCCCTTTTTTAATGACTCCTAACGTTCCATTTGCTTTTTTGACTGCTGCTGCACGCTGAGTGGATGTTTTCAGAGAACTATCCACAATGACTTTAAGATATCCCTGGAGTGGTTATAGCTACATTAGTCCCCATTACATTGTATGTATAGTTGGGATTATTTTTTCCAATGTGCATTACTTTACATTTATCAACACTAAATTTCATTTGCCATTTTATTGCCCAATCACTTAGTTTGGTGAGAACTTTTTGAAGGAAGGGTGGAGTAGCATGGTATTGCCAATCTGCCTTCTGTGCCGCTGCTGGCGGCATCTCTACCTTCCAAGCCAGGTGGCTGGAGAGAACAGGAGCCCAGCTGTGAAGTCAGTGCCACCAGCAGCACAGAAGGAAGTGTAGCAAGCTATGGTATTGCCATCCTTCCTTCTGAGCCGCTGCTGGCGGTAGCAGTGGCTGAGAGCTGCTGCCACTCCAGCCACCCAGCTCTGATGTCAGGGAGAAATCATGGACATTTCCTTGTATTTCCAAAGTCCACCTGGGCAAAGACCTGAGGACTAAAGAAGAGGTCATGGCCGGGAAAACCCAAATGTATGGTGACCATATGAACAACCCTTCTGCACTCGCCTTGCTACCCCCAGTTGTGGTAGGACCCCCAGTGTGAGAAACGCTGCACTAGGGGATTCTTCTACAGCCCCGAGGTCCAACATGGCCAGTAGTTCTTGGCAGTCCTTTTCCCACAACTCCCATGAACACAGTTGTAGATTCTCAGGGAAGTTTTCCAGATTTCAGGTATCTGCCTGGATGGAGATTGGAGGACCAACAGGAAGTCATGTCCAGGAAAACTCAGATGCATGGTACGTCTGTCAAACATCAGCATCCCTGTCGTGAAGTGGCCAGACACTTGTTTGTACATACTGGTGTATAAAGAATCCTGTTACTTACCTAGGAATACAAATATTGTGTCTCCGGGCCACTTGTCTCAGCCAGATTTTATCCAACCTTCTACTAACTCTGTAGTCTCCTGCTGGCTGCTTCCTGGAACAGCAAAAATAAAACTTAGCCTCCAACAGATGCTACATGAATACCAGTCGTGGTCTGCGGAGCATGGCCAGCCTCAGGTGGACCAACCTCAAAGGAGCCAAATTAAACCAAAAATCTCACAAGACTGGCCATAATAATGAGATGAAAGAGAAATAAATCAATATTCCAACTGAGGGCTTTTTATGTGCCTTTGTCTCTGAGCCTTAAGGACATACTCGGGGCCTGATTTCTGCCTTTTCTCTGCACACCTGAGGCCTTCACACACTTTTTTACATGAAAGCCAAGGGTGCGTCTACACTTCAGAGCTGATGCTGACATAGCTGTGCCAGCATAGCCCCCTAGCTTAGATGCAGCCCACACGCACAGGAGGAGGAGTTTTTCTGTTGGCATAACACCACCACCTCCCCAAACAAAGCCCTCTTGGACTCACAGCTTAGCAGCCAGGCCTGGTAGTTAGAGCAGTGGCACTCAGAGACCAGGGTTCACAGCCATGGCTCACAGCTGGGGTCAGGAGTCCAAGAGGAAGCCAAAAGACAGGTCTCATGGACTAAGCCTTTAAGGGCAGAAGGGACAGTCATAATCACCTGGTCTGACCTCCTGCACATTGCAGGCCACAGAACCTCACCCACCCACTCTTGTCACAGACCTGCCATCACTAGCTGATTACTGAAGTCTTTACATCCTGAATCAAAGACGTCAGGTTATGGAGAAACCACCATTTGCACTGGTTGAACCCAGCCAGTGACCAAGGCTCCATGCTGCAGAGGAAGGCAACTTTCCCAGCACCCACCGGCCAAGGGCTCTGCAAATATAAAGCATGGGAAAATTCCTTCCCACCACCAACAGGGGCTCAGTTAGGCTAGGAGTATTTTGGCAAGACCCACCAGCCAAATGCCTGGGAAAGAATTCTCTGTAACGCAGAGCCTTTCCCACAGAGAAGCCCATCACTGGCCCCTGGGGATATTTGCCACTAGCAGTTGCAGATCGGCTACAGGCCATTGCGGGCAGCCTCATCAAACCAGCCCCTCTGTAAACTTGTCAAGCTCAGAATTGAACCCAGTTAGGTCTCCCCCCGCCGCCACTGTTCTTGAGTCTACTCTCATAAGATTGGGTTTCCATTTCTCTGGCCCCCTAAAAACATTGGAGTGATGAGACAGGGTCAGAACAAAGATCATTCTAGCCCAGTGCCTTGTCCAAGAGAAACTCATCAAGTGATCCATCCCTCATCACCCATTCAGAGCGTCTGGCAGACAGAGGCTAGAAACACCATCCCTGCCCAGCCTAGCTAAACCATTGATGGACCTAACCTCCATGAATGTATCTGGCCCAGTTTTGAATGGTCTTATAGTTTTGGATTTCCATCCTCTGCAGGGGCTGCCAGGGGTTCCACAGGGTGAATGTGTGTTGTGTGAACAAATCCTTCCCTTTGTTTGTTCTATACCTGATGCCTATTAATTTCATTGGGTGGTCCCTAGTTCTGTGTTATGAGAAGAAATCAAGAACACTTCCTTATTTTCCTTTTCCACCAGTCCTGATTTTATAGACCCTTTGTTGTTTCTTTCCCAAGCTGAGACGTCCCACTTGTATTCATCTCTCCTCTATGGAAGCTGTTCCATACCCCTCATCATTTTTGTTGCCCTTTCGAACTTTTTCCAGTTCCAATGTATCTTTTTTCTTGCCCTGCTAGCTGTGCTCACACTGGAGGTGAGGTCAGCATAGTCAGGCCTGGCAGACAAGTGCTTTTTCACACCACTGCCTGCTGTAGCTCTACTTACATAACCTTCAGGTACAGCCCAACTCTGAGAGCCTCATGTCATCCCAGGACTTCAGGGGCTGAGCCTTAAAAAACAACAACAGAGCAGGCTGCTTGTGGTAACATCACAAGAGTTGCCAACAGAGTGTTGCATTTTCTGCTACATAAAATGGCAACTGAGTCAGACCTGAGGCAAGCCCTGAGTCCGAGTGTAACCGCTGATTGGTGTTACATCATCCCTGCTGTGCCTGACACAGAAGACACAAGTCGGAGACAGCTCCCAAGTAGGCATTTGCCATCCTTTCACTCAAGCTACAGAGGCTGATGCGTTAGCTCTTCGATAGCTAGAGTCTGTGCCAAGGATGACGAACCCTTGAGAGGTTCTGGGGGAGGGGCTGGTGTAAGTGGGGGAAGGGTCCTGCTATTATGGGGAAATTTCCTGGCTATTGCATGACCCTGGGGGAATCAGACAGGGACAGGATCTGGGTCCTCGTGTTCCCAGTAAGCCAAGCATTTGGGTGGACACCCAGGAGAGCAGGGGCAGATGAGAGTTTTGTGGGGCCCAGGGCGTGGGGCCTATTGAAGCGCAGGGCCCGGGGCAGCACAATTTCGCGCATGTGCCACAGCCACAGCTGACAGGTAGTAGCGCGTGCACGGGGCCTATTGAAGCGCTGGGCCTGGGGCAGCCGCCCCACTCGCCCTGCTCTATATCCGCCACTGCAGGAGAGCTTCAAATGCTGCCCAGCTGGTTAGCAGAGCCCCTCAGCTCTCACATCCACACATGCCTCGGTGCGCATCACAAAATTTATTCCACACATAGGGTGTG